>PITB01005186.1:8863-102735 GCA_004024585.1 Paradoxurus hermaphroditus
CCCCCCGCCATGTTCCTCAACTATTTAAAGCCAATCGGGCGGGCATAAAGTTCCTTCTCTCCTTTAATGAGATTCGCTCAGATGTTCAGTTTTGACCCTCTGAGGTTCGTTGTAGAGATTGAGGGCCCTGGGCTAGTTCACAGCCTGTGCAGAAATGAGGACGAATGAACAGCACCTGTGCTGCAGGCAGCTCGCTGTCCCCAGTGTGCCCAGTGTCCCTGGGGCCTGTCTGGGCCGCAGTCCTTCTCACACAAGCCCCTGTGCAGTCGGGCGTTGGGAGAGTCTCCGGGAAAGTAGCCTGACGTTAGCGTCCGGCTGAGGCGCCAGTCTCCCAGTCCCCGGCAGGCTCTTCACTGGCCGCCGCCCTGCCGCCGCGCTTTCTGGAGTGCCGCATAGGATTGTTTTCTTTCAAAGGCCGTGGCCGATGGGCTGTTCGAAAAAGAATTTATATTTCTGAAGTCTTTGAACGTGTTTGAGTGAAGAAGGAAAATGCAGTCCTTTGATCATATTTGTCGTTGGGAATGGTGCCTCTGGCTTCTCAGTGGGGCTGAGGAGGCCGCAAAGAGCAACTCGTGGCCCAGCCGTGGGGACACGTGGCTTCTCTGGGCTCTTGAGCCTCCCCTCCATACAGTGAGGAATGAACAGAGATGGTGGCTTTTGCCTTGCAGTTTTCTGGGTTGGGGGGAAGCTGGTCGGGTAGGTGTTTGCTCTACAGCCAGAGGCCAAGAGCTTCCCGAGCGGGATGGCCTCTGTTTTGTTGTGGCCCGTGTGACAGATCAGAAAGTTCTCTGTCCTTGTGTGTGAGCAAGCTGTCTCTTCACACGTTCCAGTTGTAAACCACTAGATATCTGTGCTTAGCCACGGAAAATGGGAAGTTTTGGAACCTTCCCTTGAAATTCGTTTTCTTACAGCAGAACAACATCAGAAAAGCATTGTAAGGTGACCTACAAAACAGTTAATGTTTTCTCAGATAACTCGGTGGTCCGGTTAGGAAGTAGTGACGAGAAGGGCGCCTCGGGGGCTCAGTCCGTTAAGTGTCCAGCTCTTGGTTTCGGCTCAGGTTGTGATCTCACGGTTCATGGGATTGAGCCTTGTGTGTGGCTCTGTGCTGACAGCGCAGAGCCTGCTGGGGATTGACTCTCTCTCTGTCTCTGTCTCTGTCTCTGTCTCTATCTCTGTCTCTCCCTCTCCTTCTCCCCTGCTTTTGCGTGTATGCGCGCACACACACACTCTCTCTCTCTCAAAATAAATAAACATGAAAAAAAACTAATGAAGCTGATACAAACTTACAAATGCTGTAAAACATCTATGTTGTTTGTTTAATTGTTGGGAATAAATTGCATTTCTGAAGGCAGAATTAGAAGTACTTTGACGCTTTGACCTTGCCTTCTCTGTTTATTCCTCTCGTGCTGGTGGCCAGCAGCTCTTCAGCCTGACTTCCTGTGAAGTGGGTGCCTTGTCATAGCTAGGGATCTCGAGGGCACACTCTTCCCGGAAGTCGCACGCCCTCCTTGCTGCTTGAGGAAGTGAACAGGTGGGTGTTGTGTTGTTTTGTAAAGACCACAGGGAAAGACAGTCTCGAGTTCCCTTTTTGACTGTTACTATGACTTGGAAGCTTTCCCTTCTGTCATACAGACTGCAATGGAAGGCCACCTGTTAATGTGTCCCTCACACCCGGGCCCACACCTGCCGGTGCACAGCTCACCGACCTCCCGTGGTTCTGGCTGCCGAGTTCGAGCCATGATTTCTGTAGTTAGTGAGAGGAGGCTGCTGTAAAGTGTCAGGCCAGAGGCCACCTTTTTGAGGTGAGAGGAAGCAAAACATCTTTTTCTCTCCCTTTGTCATTGCAAAGTTTTTATTATATTTCCCCCCAGTTTTATTGAGATACAGTTGACATGAAACATTGCAGACAGTGACAGTGTGCCGGGGAGCAAGGTGATGGCTGCTGTTAGTGACCCCACAGTGAGGTGACCAGCATCCACCACCTCGCGTAGCCACAGTTTTCGCGTGATGAGACCTTGTAAGACCTCTCTCTCTTTCTGTAGTGAATATTTTCGTCCTCCCCTGATCCCTGCACCCCGTCGCCCCTCTCTGTGCCAGCCCCCAGTATTGGATCTGGTCAGAGTGCTGCTCTCACTGTTCTGCCTCCGCTCTCTGGAGTTCAGTTTTTGCCATCGTTTTTCCATAGTGGTGTGTGGGGACCGGCATCGTGCGATGGATCTCAGCTGTATTTTGTTTGATACCAGAGCGAGTAACTGCCTGCACGGGAGGGGGGAACATGTTCCCAGACCATTTAACCTTCTTCCTGAGGAGTGTCTGCGTATCCATCCGTCCCAGGATTCTGGAGGGCCGCGCGTGGGTAGCTCCGCCCACCTTGTACAGGCTCTCCCTGGTCTTGGCCAGAGCGTTACCGCCCGTCCCTCCAGTGTCTGAGACAAGCCTGGGCTCTTCAGGGAAGCCTTAGAGAGCATTCTTCCCTGAGTTCAGCTTTTGGGACAGAGGGGGGACCATTTAGATTGTTTTGTTTTTGTTTTTGTTTTCATTTTTTTGTTGTCGTTGTTTTTCTGTTTTTTATTAATTTTTTAAGTTGACATCCAAGTTAGCATACAGTGCAACAATCATTTCAGGAGTAGATTCCTTAATGTCCCTTGCCCATTTAACCCACCCCCCTCTCACAACCCCTCCCGTAACCCTCTGTTCTCCATATTTAAGTCTCTCATGTTTTGTCCCTTTCCCTGTTTTTATATTATTTGTGTTTCCATTCTCTGATGTTCATCTGTTTCGTATCTTAAAGTCATATGATACTTGTCTTTCTCCAACTGACCAATTTCGCTTAGCATAAAACTCTATAGTTCCATGTACGTAGTTGCAGATGGCAAGATTTCATTCTTTTCGGTTGCAGAGTAAGACTCCATTGTATACTTATACCTCATCTTCTTCAGCCATTCATCCATTGATGGACATTTGGGCTCTTTCCGTACTTTGGCTATTGTTGATAGTGCTGCTGTGAACATTGGGGTGCAAGTGCGCCTTCGAAACAGCACGCCTGTATCCCTTGGGTAAATACCTAGTCGTGCGATTGCTGGGCCATAGGGTGGTTCTATTTTTAATTTTTCGAGGAACCTGCGTACTGTGTTCCGGAGCGGCCGCACCAGGCTGCAGTCCCACCGGAAGTGCCAAAGACGTCCTCTTTCTCCGCATCCTCGCCAGCATCTGTCGTTGCCTGAGTTGCTCCTGTTCGCCCTTCTGACGGGCGTGAGGCGGTGCCTCAGTGTGCTCTTGATTCGTATTTCCCTGATGATGAGGGACGTGGAGCATCTTTTCATGTGTCGGTTGGCCATCCGGATGTCTTCTTTGGAGAAGTGTCTGTTCATGTCTTCTGCCCATTTCTTCACTGGATTATTTGTTTTTTGGGTGTTGAGTTTGGTGAGTTTTGTATAGATTTTGGATACTAACCGTTTATCTGATATGTCGTTTGCAAATATCTTCTCCCATTCATCGGTTGCCTTTTAGTTTTGCTGATGGTTTCCTTCACTGTGCAGAAGCTTTTTATTTTGATGAGGTCCCAATAGTTCATTTTCGCCTTTGTTTCCCTTGCCTCTGGAGACATGTTGAGTAAGAAGTTGCTGCAGCCAAAGTCAGAGAGATTTTTGCCTCCTTTCTCCTCAAGGATTTTGATGGCTTCCTTTTTTACGTTTAGGTCTTTGATCCATGTTGAGTTTATATTTTTGTGTGTGGTGTAAGAAAGTGGTCCAGGTGCGTTTTTCTGCCTGTCGCTGTCCAGTTTTCCCAGCACCACTTGCTGAAGAGACTGTCTTTATTCCACTGGATACTCTTTCCTGCCTTGTCAGAGAGGAGTTGGCCCTACGTTTGCGGGTCCATTTCTGGGTTCTCTCTTCTGTTCCATTGATCTGAATGCCTGTGTTTGTGCCACCATTAAGATTCTTTGTCTTGCCGTTTGCTTTCAGGGGAGTGCCTCCTTCAGTGGGAGCTGCAGTTGACAGACAGGGAGCATGGGAAATTCCTGTATGGTGCTAGTGGGTGTGAAATACAGTCACCTTCCTGACTGGACACGTGGACACCGTGAGGGGGGAGGAAGGTGGGAGCGGGGCTGGCCGTCGGGGCAGCCCTCCAGCTCTGTGGGATCTGCGCATGTGCCCATTTGGTACCATTGTAACCTGGTTCAGGTTCTTCGCTCTCATCTGAGTGACCATCCTTTGAATCCGCAGAGCCGCCGTGACCACCCGTGGGGCCTCAGCTTCACTTTGGCCTCCAGGCTCTGGCCGTTCTGGTGCAGCCTTGCTCCAGGACGACCTCACTGCCCTCTCGTTGCAGGTAGACGTTGAACAGCAGGCCTCCGCAGCATGTGTGCGGGAGCTGTGGATCGCCCCCTGGAGGAGGTGGGGGGTCCCCGCTAGGGAGCCTCGGGTCTTCTTAGGGACCTTAAACCTCCTCCCTCTTGGTGGATTTCTCTTGTCTTGCAACTATTATCCATGAAATAATCATTTCCTTTTGTGGTTCCTTCCAGTTTGTGTTCTAGATGACCTCGGTCCTCATATCTGTCTGTCGCCTTGACCAGCACCACAGTGATTGTCCGCCTTCTGTGGCAGGCACGGATTTCCAGGTGTCAGGAGGCCGCGGTTCCTGCTCTTTGAGCAGCTGCCTGCAGAGCGGAGAGCCAGGGGGGCTGGTCTGAGCCGGGAGGGAGCTGGCGGTTTCCCTGCTCCTCCAGCCAGGAGCCGTCCGGTGGGGAGGCCATAAAGGAGTGCTGACGCCTGAGCCTTTTCGCAGGTCGTCCTTGTGTGTGACCCATGTGGGCCCTGCCCGCCCTCTGCTGAGACAGGAGGTGTACCTTGGGACAGACGAGTCATCTAATTCTTGCTTTTCTCCTCTAGACTGAGCAGTGGGGAACCAGGTCAGGGTTACAGGTCCTTGCAGTTTTATCACTTAGTGTGCAGCCGGGCACAGCAGATCTGGGTCAGGAGTTGTGTTTCAGTGTTGAGTTACAGAAAGTGTGCTCATGCCTAATGCTCGTAATCGTAAGTGGAGAGAGGTAGGGAGCGTTGCTTCAGAAACCTAAGTGCCCTGAGCAGCAGATTCAGTGTTGTCTCGGTTTTGGCTGAAAGATACACACCAGTGCTTTGCTGGAGACTTGAATATTGGGGATTTGTCCTCAGTTTTCCTTCAGTGTGTCGGCATTATCTAAAGTTTTTTACATTGAAAATGTTCTGCTGTTTTTACATTAAGTCGTTTTTTAAAAAGAGAGCTCGCACTTCATCTCCTCTTTTCTCCAAACCCCTTGAGCCAGGTGTCTAGACTGCGGAGCTGGGGCCACTCAGGGGTACGAGTCGGGCCTGAGTTATTGGTGGTTTATGTCAGGTGGCTTCTCATAACTGGTTTTAATAACTGCGGTGTGGAAGTTGAACATCCAGAAAAGAAAGAGGGATAGCCATGGTGTCGGTGGCTGCATAAACGGCTCCATTTATTGTGTGTAGTTCCGTTGGGTGTGAGGGGAGAGCAGAAGCTGGAGTGCCTGACTTCTTCCTGCTCTGCTTGGAGCATCCGCTGCGGTGGCCCCTGGCCTCTAACGTTTCTGACGGCTTGCAGGACCCCAGGGGAAGCAGGGAGCAGGCAGGTTGGCACAGACCCGCCCGCGGCCGGCCCTCCCTGCTTCCCGTTGCCTTCCCCAGGCCTCAGTTAATTCCACCGAAGCACGTATCCTTGCAGCATCTCAGGCGCCCCGGGAGGGAATTGAACAGATGTGGTCTGAGCACCACCACCAAGCCACGGCCCAGAGAGCTTGAATGGCTGCGCTGTGGTCACCAAATGAATGACCCACAACCCTTAGAGGTCCATCTGGCTTTCTCCCACCTCTGTCACATCTGCTCATGGGGCTGAGAATGTTCCCTAAACACTCGACGACAAGGTGAGTAGCTTTGGTGAACACACACACACCCACACACGCACACACCCTCCAGATGGAATCTTGCTAACCGAAGGGCATCGGTTTCTTGAGATGAAGATTCCGAAGCTTGCGTGGACTGCATTTACTAACAAGTCTGTTGGTGGGGGGTTGCTGAGGGTTTGGACAGATGAATGCAGCTGTGTGGAGGGCTCACACCCGGGCTGTTCTTGGGGGCTCCTCCCTGTGTGTGCTTCAGAACCTGAGCTCACCTGGCTGCGTTCAGGAGGGAGACCCTAGTTCATGGGAACTTGGCAATCCAGGATAGTGAGTCTGGGTTCAGGTGAAGCTTTCTTCCCTGCCTGTAAAGCTTTCTTCCTGAAGAGTCCTGAGGCTCTGCTTCTTGGGTCAGCAGAGGACTCTTGGCCACCGGAACCGGTTGTCGAGGTGCAGGCCCGTGGAGAGAGATCTAACATGGGGTTGTCCGGTGCCCCCAGCAGTCTCCTGCTGCTCCCGGTGACGCCCCTCTTGCAGGGAGGTAGGATGCAGTGTGTGGAGGGTCCACCGTCCCCCTAAACCTGGAGATTCGGGGTGACTCTTGTCAGCGTGACCGTCTCCTGCCTTCTGACCTCTGTGCAGGACTTACTGTGTCTTCCTTCTAGTGTTGGAAGGCATGTCATCCCGTGCAGGCTACTTGTTCACGTAACTAGACAACCATGTAGCCTGTTTTGTAAACTAGAATTCTTGTCATTAATATGGCTTTCCGTTACGATGTAAGGTTGGGGTTTTGACAGCGAGTGAAAAAGCCGTCACTCCAAACAGCACGCCCAGACTGATGGGCGTGGGCCCTGTGGGAGTTTCTTCGGTCTCTGCTCTTTGCCCACCCCTGCACTCACTCCAGGGATTGCTTATTCACCATCGGCTCAGGACTCGGGCCCTGGGCCTGTAGGAGCCAGGGCTGGTGTGTCCGTGCAGCGAATTGTCCTCTGGAGCGCGTGCCGGGAAGCCCTTCTGCCTGTTCTCTTTACTGTCTCCGGTTGTCACTGTGTCTCTAACCTAAGGAATGACTTGCCGGGTGTGGATCTCATCATTGTTGAGGCTAAAAACCCTAGTGCCTAGGACCAGTCACGTCAGTGTCGCCTTGTTTATATATTTGCCACCCGCTCTCTCCACCACCCTCTCCCTCCTCCTCGCCCTCCTCCTCTCTCTCAGTCCCACCCCCCCCCCTCCCAAAGCAAGCGATAGGAGGGCCTGTGGCTGTCCAGCAGCTCAGTCAAGTTCCCCTGCACTTTTCTCTAGATTTTCTGCAAATGAACCTGTGTCCTATTGATTTTTGTCTTTAAGCAAAGACTTATTTGGCCTTACAGCAAAAATGTTGACTCTTCGCTGCCCGGGGCACCTCCCTTGGTTGGGCGATGTCCTCGGCGTGGATCTGCAGGACATGCAGGACCCCCGAGGATGCAGCCACATGCGCCCTGGAGAGATGCCAGCCAGACACCTGCAGGCTCACGGCACCCCACAACTTAGGAGAAAAGGAGTTAAAACTGCATCATCACTTTGCAGCTGGGATGCCAGAAATAACATCCTTCACAGCGGCTTTCTTGGTAGAAAGGAGGCGTTTGATACATGCTCATTTATATTTGGACCTGAATCGAAGCTTGAGCAGTTTGGAGATGGAGAAAATAGAATGTTTGGTGAATAAAGATGAAGGTGTATGTTTTTGAGAAATGAGGATTGGAGACTGTGAAGGGGTAAGTTTCCTGTAGCAGGTTAGTTTCTAAAATTTTTTTTGTATTTTCAGAATTTTCGATGAAAGTTCTACTTCTTAGGAAATTACTTGGACATAATTACAACATAAATGGGCAGTCGTCAGTCTGTCCCCCACCCTCAGTCCCAGCTCTTTGGTCGTGAGGATATGTAGTCTTATCTCTATTGGGCTGTCTCTACTGCCTCTCGAAGGGCGGGGTGGGTGTTCATGAGAGGATGCTTGGAGCAGAGTCCTGAGAGTTCAAGGGTGACCCTTGGAGGCACATGGCCGCAGAACGCATTGCACGCGCTGCCGCTGGAAGTGCTGGCCTGGTCTGGGATGCGTCCGCGGTCGGGCCATGCAGGCGGAGCCGCCAGTCTCCTAAGCCCACGTCCAGGTTTCAAGGCGTATTCAAGAGCCCTGTTCATGGTTTACACTTGATTTGAGCTTCCTTGTTTTTGTTTGTTTGTTTTTTTAATTATCTTACACATTTTTTATTCCACTTAGAAGCTGGTAGTTGGTCTGTCTCAGAAATTCTTAGATTTGTGGTAACGAGATAAAGGGTCCAAGTGTGCCTTGTTTTCGGAACCCCGTGCCTGCTGCCTTCCGTGCCCTGCTGACTGCAGACCAGTCCTGGAACCGCTTCATGTCTGGTGTGGGGCGGGCGTGGGGCTGTCCCCACCTTTTAGGAACGAGTCAGAAAGGCTTTCTGGGCACGTCCCAGCTTCAGACATTTTAGGGCTAGCTTTTTAAAGAGTGTTAGTAGGCATGGATGAACGCGTGTGCCAAGTCTCCTCTCTGTTGTCGGGCCCCTCCCATGGAGCAGCAGCGTCGGTGCGTCCAGATGCGTGCCTGGGCTTGGCCACGGCTGCAGGAGACACCCGAATAACGTGCTCTTCGTGTGCCGTCTGTGCCCTCTGTGCACTGCCCTGCCGGGTGAGGCAGGGGCAGCTGAGGCTGGATAGCTATCCTCTGTAGGTGAGAGCCCCCCCTCCCCATTTGGGGTGTGTGTGTGCGCCTGGGGCGCCTGCTCCCAAGTTGATCTTCCCATACTTGCAGACTGTCTTCCTCCTGTTGACAAGGAAAGGGCCAACAGGGAGCCCTCCGCTGCTCTCTGCACCTTTGTCCTGAGCTCCTGGGGCTGGGACCCGAGTCAGACACGGGCTGGGAGGCCTGTTGGGGGAGCAGAGCACGGGGAGGAGGGAGAGCTGCTCTGGCCGTGGTCATGGTGCTTGATGGTACATACCGGTGTCTCTGGTGTGCCGCCATTTTCATCGAGCAGAATGCGCCTATTCCAGGTCCTCTCCGTCCCGGCACGGCACCGCGAGGGTGCCGTGAGGCCAGGGTCCGGTGTTGGTAGGACGGGCACTGTCTCTTACCTCACAGCTGTCCCATTTATTTTGGTATGATTTTGGAAGTAGGGCTTTTTTGTTCAGGTTCAACCATTAGCTTGGTTTAGGATCTTGGGAAGGTGACTTAAACGCTTGGGGTTAGACTGCATGACTGTTGAAGGCTTTTTCAGTTCCTGGCTAGCAGCTGTGTCTCCTCTCCTGTCCAGTGATCTGCCACCAGTAGGGGAACTCTCTATGGTGCTCATAGTGGGGGAGACAGCGTGGCGAAGACCTGAATGTTCATTTCGTGTAATGAGCACATCACCTGTGGTTTCTCTGGCCTTCCTCCACTGTGTGTGTGCACGCGTGCGTGTGCACAGCGGCCCTTCTGTGAAGGAGCTGCGAAACGGGGTGCTTGGGGAGCACACGTGGGGGACTGATGAACAGCTGTGGTTGAGAGAAGGGGGACAGTGTATTGCCAGGGAGTGAGTTTCAGTGGGCCACCAAGACATGGCAGCTTTCTGGCTTCACATAAAAATTAACATTTTATTTAACTTTCCATTAGGGGTGTTTCTGAACATTCGCAGAAGCTGAGAGAATGGTGCTTCGTGTACCTGTCCAGTTTCAGCAGTCACCAGCTTTTCCCCAGTCTGCTTATATCTATTTCCTTCCCCTGATTATTCGTGTCTTTGTTTTCTTTAAAAATTTCAAATTTTAGTATTTTCATGTACATCTCAGACATCACGTCATTCTGCTCGCACAGTCTCTGCCAGTGTCTCTCACAGTTAGAGACCTCTACCACATCTTGGCCGTCGTTCTTTTAGTGGTGCTTGGTTTGAGCAGCCAGCGCTCTTCACTGACCCTCGAAGGCCTGCTGACCACCTCGCTCCAGACCAAGGGGCTCCCTTTGGATGGGCCTGTCGCTCGGGCTTCCTGCAGACCCGTCTTGTAGGCGGCTCCCCCCTGCCCCTCACTCAGTGAAGGAAAACACAGTGGTGGTGCTGTGTGGTTGTTGGCGGCTCCCTCACCCTGGCCACAGAGGATGGCACCACGTGGCTTTTCGACTTTGAGTATCTGGTCATGTGTGTACTTTTTCTTTTCTTCCTAAAGCTGTAAACTCTGGTGGTGACGTTTCCACCGAATTGAGTGTTTAAAATCCTTCATTTTTGTGAGAATCAGGTACTGTCCTTGGTGGTCTTTGTGGTTCTTCGGTTGAACCCGCAGTCCGTGGGGAGGCCCCTGGGTCTGGTGCGGACCCACACTCCTGCTGTTGCGTTCCAGAGTCCGACTCCTCCGGTTCCAGCTTGAGAGCTTCCGTAGGACTTCTCAAGAAGCGTTTCTCGATGAGCCAGTCTTTGGTGCTGAGTGATGTGCGGCGTGTAGGAGACTGGTGTTTTGATGGATTCACATCCTGGCTGTTAGGTACGTTGCCTTCCCTGGTCAGTGCGCCTGCCCTCATCGTGGTTCTCTGGTTTCTGTGCGGCTGCGAGTGTCAGGACCCGCCTCTCTTGCGTGGAGGCCTGGAGGGGACCAGGTGCCCCCGCCCTCCCCCTCAGTGTTGCCATCTTCGGGTGCTGCTAGCGTAGCTCTGGCAGATCTGTGTCAGCCCCTCACCTAGGAGAGCCACTTTTTGGGGTTGGGGTGCAGATCTCCAGCCTGCGCTGCCCTCCTCCCGTCTTGCCCCCGAGAAGCTGTGCTGGCATGCGCACTGCTGGACTTGCGTGCTGACGTCAGGGGTGCACGCATGCTCGCTGTCAGCCGGCCGGAGTCGCTGTGTCCCTTGTCTGTTGTGGGGGGTGGGGGGGGGGCAGGGGGGAGCTGTTTAAAACCACCCCAGACAGTGAAATTGACCGTGTTAGTTTGTTTCTTAGGAATAGTTACTCTGTTGAGCTGTCCTCTTTGGGACCTGTGCCTTTCTTGAGTATTTGGGAAAGAGTCCCGGTGGAAATGAAAGTCAGTCTGTCTCCTTCCTGGCGCATCAGAAAAGCACACAGGCATGTGGCAGTTTTTAATTCTCAGTTAGTCTTATTTTCATGAGACAGGGCAACTGATAGCATCGTTGCCAAACATATTTAGGGAAGCCGAAGCATGGAGCCGAGCTGTGCAGCCACGCAGCCTCGGGGTCAGTCAGCAGCAGAGGGTTCTGCCTGGTCCGCTGGCGTGCGTGCAGATCTGCCAGGTCAACAGGGGTGGTGTGGGGGCTGCGCCAGCCTGTCGTAGGTGCAGGGGTGCAGGGGCCGCGCGCTGTGCTCGGCACCCTCCGCAACCAGACTCAGGGGTCTTACTCAGGGTGATGGTCTCCTTGGTCACACTTCTGCATGTGGGACTGGTAGGGGAAGGGAGCGCGGGCACCACCACCAGCTGGGTGAGCTGAGAGCTTCGGTCGGCTCGTTGTACTGAGCAGCAGGAGCTGTGCTCAGGGCTGACCCTGCCCCCTCTTAGCTGGAGGAATTGCTCCATGGCTCCTGGGTCGGATTGTGGGAGCCTTTTACCATTTCGCCTGACACGATGGGGCGGGAGGCTGCAGGGGTCTCTGCTTGCAGAACCCGGGCGGGGCTGAGGGTGTTGCTGGGCTCCGGGGTCCTGACAGGGAGGTGCTGGCAGGCCGTGTGGTGCTTGGCACTGCTCCCTGGGTTGTGGCCGATAGCCCCTTCCAGAAACTTCTCCACGTGGGCCCCACACTGAGGGCACACTTACTAGAGCTGTAAGGCTTCCTCTGAACTCGGCATCCTCGGAGCCTGAGAGGAACCGCGCCTGCTCTAGCGCTGCCGGCTGGTTGTGCCGGTTGCAGCACCCCCCACCAGAGCCTCCCCATCACACCCGACCGGGACGGCCCATCTCTTTCCCTGCTGTTCCTGGACCTCCATCTAGAAAAGGTTTGCTCCGTGGTCATACAAAGGGCTCTGCCTGGGCCCTGCCTAGGGGACAAGGCCTCAGTAGGGGGTGGCGGTGGACTTAGTCCGGCTCCCCCTGCTTTGTCTTCGTTGGCTTTCTTGAGGCCATTGTAGATTCACACACAGTTTGCCTAGTTTTTCCAGTGGTGACATTTTGCAAAACTGTGAGCCGTGTCACATCCAGGATAGGGGGTCCACTCTGGGGCCGTCCTGTGACCTTACTCAGACAGACCCGATCTGCATGTACTTGGGTATGGTTTGGTCCAAGGTGCGGCACCCAGGTGCTGTGTTCAGCACGGCTCCTCATGGCACCCGGTGACCCACAGCTACCAGGCTGCTCTCGGTCTCTGTGGCTTTGCCTATCCTGGACATTTTATGGATGCACATCACACAACATGGGCCTTTTGTGTCCGACACGTTCCACGGAGCACCATGTTTTCAGGGTCCGTGCACCTCGGCCTGGGTGTAGGCACATCCTTCCTCTTCACGGCCGGGTCCTGGCTCCTTGTGCAGAAGCGCCTTGTTTTGTTTGTCGTCATCACGGACATCGGCATCAGTTGCTCCTCTTGGTGACTACGAATAGTGCCGGCTGAACATTCACGTACAAGTTTTTGTGTGATGTGTTTTCGTTTGTCTCAGCCATAACCCAGGAGAGGGATTATAGCGCTGCCTTTTGGTTTGATTCAAGCTTTTGGAGAATTTTGTGTGTCTTCTGGAAGAACCTGTTAAAGTCCAGGTGCTGTGGCTTCGATTCGGCATACCATGCTTGTGCCAGGACACGGGGCCGGGGTCCAGCTGGGTTGTAAGGAGGTCCGGGCTGGTCCTTGTGGCCTGCGGGAGGGCAAACGGGCTCCCTCTTCCTCTGCAGTCTGGTGCCCGCATCTCAATGACATCCTGTCACTGCACAGCTGTCCGCTTTCCTCAGGAACACAGGAGGGCCTTCTGTTACTGCCCCACCCCCCAACCCCCCATTCTGTGGTCTGTTACTGTCCTGTATTGTCCTTTAGAGCAAGAAATTAATTTGAGAGCAAGAGAAAGTGCTGCACAGAAAAGCCTTAAAAAGATAAGTTTGGACAAAGTGGCTGGAAGCTGGTGGGATTAGAACTTCCTGTTTGTGAACAAAGCCAGACACAAGGTGAACGCAGCCTCTTCAGATGAAGAGAGCAGTCTGCCGCAAATACAGTTTCTTACACAGCAGATGTCTCCATGAGGTGCTCGCTGCTGGAGCCCGAAGACCTGCAGCTGTGGCAGGAGAGTGTCATGAAGATCACACAGGTCTGCTTGCTTCGGTATTTCCTAGAACAAAAAGAGGGACTTTAAAGGGGATCTTTGGCTTTGAATTACCGTTGTGATGTTCTTTTCCTCAAATGTAACACCAGAGTATGGTGTGTTTATCCAAGAGCCATTTCTTTCTTTCTTTTTTTTTTAAAGCAATGCTTATATTTTATTTTATTATTTTATTTTTAATTTTTTCATCGTTTATTTTTGAGAGACAAAGAGTGTGAGTGGGGGAGGGACAGAGAGAGAGAGAGAAGGAGACACAGAAGCCTGGGGAGGCTCCAAGCTCCGATCTGTCAGCCCAGAGCCCGACACGGGGCTTGAACTCACGAACCATGAGATGATGACCTGAGTGGAGGACAGACACTTAACCTACGGAGCCACGCAGCCGCCCCCCAGGAGCCATTTCTAAGCATGAACCCCTTTCCCAGGCATTTACCTTGGGGCTTGAGGACGGGGTGTCAGGGCAGGGCCCCTGTCTTTAAGCGGGTGGCTGTTTGGGAGAGGCAGCAGCACGCACAGGAGTGACCACTGGACGTAACAGGGACGACGGCTGTGGAACCTGGCCCAGGGTCGCGAGCGCACTACAGCTCTGGCTGCCGTAGGCCCCGAGGAGCAGGTGGACTTACCGGGCTGGGGAGAGGCCAGAGGAGAGGAGCAGGGCCGAAGGGCACTCCAGGGCCCTGCAGGTTGCTGTAAGCAGCTGCGCATTTATAGGGGATCCGTTGGGTGGCTTTTGAAGTAGCTTCAGGTTTGGCCTTGAGGCCGTGGAGGGGAGCAGCGGAGGCCTGCCCTGCAGCACAGGCACCAGGCGTCAGCAGGGAGCAGAGCTGGGTCCCGTGGAGCCCCGCTCCACCCCATGGCAACGTCACGCCCACACGCTTGGGCACGCAGAGCTGGGTTAGGTGCTGACACCAGGCATGCAGAGACACACACAGGCCTCTGTGACCTCCCTGTCCCTGCTCCTCTTCATCGAAGTGGCATGGAGAGGTGGTCTCTGGATGGAGGGTCCGAGAGATGCAGAGGACGGCCACCGTGAGGGAGGGACAGGGCTGTGCCCTGGCTGGGCCACGGGCCAGCTGCTGGCAAACCGCAGGGTCTATTTGTGCGACCAGATTGCCGAGGGTGGTTCTCACGTTCTTAAAGAGCCGTTCATGACAGCAGAAGGAGTTGCTGCCCGGCCCTGTCCCGGGGCCGCCCCTCTGGAGAGGGCTGGTGGGCTTGCACGGCCAGCCCCGGCAGGCGCTCTCTGCTTAAGTGCCGCTGACCGCCGCGCCTGGAGCGTGTTCCAGCAGCCGCCTGGCGGGTTCGGGGACGAGGGGGTGGGTCAGGGAGGCCAGTTTGTCACGAAAGACGACTTCTGTTGAGAGTGTCCCTGAGCACCGTCCGTGCGTGTCTCTGTGGGCACAGTTCTTCCTGCGGCGAGCCCACCGCGTACTGCTCTGCTGTTAGGTGCGGTGGGGGGCACGGGCTGCTTCTCTGCCGTCCGTCAGGTGTTGGGGGGGTTGCTTCTGAAAGCTTCAGAAAGCCTTGTAGCCACTTTTTTAAAAAAGTTTGTTTTGAGAGGAAGGGGGGAGAGAGAGAGAGAGAGAGAGAGAGAGAGAGAGAGAGAGAGAGAGAATCCCAAGCAGGCTCCGTACTGACATGGGGCTCGAGTCCCCTGCACAGTGTCCCTCAGCGCAGTCGAGGTTCCTCCCCCCCACCTCCCCACTGGCCCTTGAGGCTCAGCCCACCCCGGGCCACACGGATGTTCTGGCTCTTCTGAATCAAAGAATAGTTACATATTTTGTGTTTTGCATTTTTCATGTAAGTAATTTAGCTTTATGGGTCTAACATTGGGGCTCAACACAGGTCTTTTATGAACCTGCTGAATTAAGATGAAAGTGTTACTCAGCAAGTGATACAGGGAACATTTGTGATATCACCTGTGTGCTTATATATTATAAAAACGTTTTGTACTTATGTTTAATTGTTTCGGTTGCTTTACGTAATGAAGCATCCTTCATGACGATCATGAGGGTGTGTTATTGTCCAGTGGAAGCGGGGGTTTCCGGAGTTCATCTCTGCATCTCTTCCCCCCAGAACCAGCTGTTTGCTCCGGGGCTCCCCTTTGCACCAGGTCTTCCAGCTAGCTTACGAATTCAACTCTCCAGCCAGCCAACAAAATTGCCATTCCCGGGGGGGCTGTTCAGAAGGATTGAATTAACAGTGTCTTAGAAAGGACTGCAGACCAGTGTACATAGTGAGGAAGGGGGAGTCACTTTTATTAAATCTTGATTATTTTGGCTTTCAGACTTGTTATTTATTAAAAGAGTTTTCACAGCACCTTCTAAAAAGTTTGGGAAAAGCCGTGGGATGTCATTTCTGTGCTAAACTTTGAAAATTAACGTGGTATTTTTCACTTTGGTCATGCTGATGGATTTCACAAGTGCTCAGCATTTGGTTCTATTTTTCTGGTGGCTGTGTACATGCCCAGCATTTTGAGTGTGACAAGGAGGCAGGCAGTGTGGTACGGTGGCTCCTTCACTGCAAGGAGCCAGGTTGGGCCCGTGTCGCGGGGGGACTCTGCAGCCTCACAGGGTCTTACTTGACTTTCAGTGCCATGTTGGGGCAAAACGGAGGAGGGGAGATTAGGAACAAGCATAGTTCTAAAGGCAGCGCGGTGTTCAGGGCATCCCACGCCGTCCTCCTGATTTCAGAATACGCCCCATCCTGAATGAGACGCGTATCAGGTGTTTATGGCTGTGTAACAGAACCACCCAAAACCTTATGTCTTAAAACAACAGTGGTTTTATATTTCTCTTAATTGTTATGTTCCCTGGGTGTTTTTTTTGCTGTTCATGGTGGGGTCATTCATGAGGTGACCGTAAGCTGGTGGACTGGCCCAGGCCCCTGCGTGGCTGCGGGGTGGCCCACGAGGCGCCAGGGAAGGGGGGTCCCTGCGCCTTGGGATGAGCCGGGACTCTTGCGGCTCATTATCCAGTCCACACGGCGCACGCGGGAGGGGCCTGTCGCGTGTGCGTCCTGCGTGAGTGGTGGGCCGGGCTTGATACGGAGATCGCACCTGACTGGACAGAATGAGAAGAAAACTTGGGTTGATTTTCCTAAATTATAGGTAGAGAATTGTGAACTATCTAAGTTGTTTCCTTTAGAGATTTAAAAACTTGGTGAGACTAAATCCTCACCCTTGCCTGGCATTTAGGCATGAATAGCAAATCTGTGTGTGCCGTTCATTCACCGGGTGAATTAGGAAATGCTTCAGATTAGAGAGTGAACAACAACAGCAAACTGCAGTGAAAACCTAAGTATTTCTGACCAGAATTCTTCAGCTTGGAAATACTGTGCATTTTTCCGGAATCCCAGCAACAGCTTCGGTTCCTGTTACGTCTCCATGTCGCCGAGGCTTCCGTGTTGTGCACTTCGTTTTGTGACCTTTCAGGTGTGATTCTAAGGTGTGGGTGGACGCCGCCCTCGGTGCTGCCCTCGGTGCTGCGGGCTGAGCCTTCCCGGGGTGGCGTTTCCTGGCCGACGTCGTGTGGACGCAGTCACATCTTGGGTTTCCAGGCTGCGCCTGTGGAGCAGGAACATGATGTGTGGTCACTGGGCCTCCACAGCCGGCTCGCCGCCCCGAGGGGTGCTGACGCCCAGAGAAGCCCAGGTGGACGCGGCTCCCGTGGTCCCCCCCCCCCAGCCCCTCACTGTAGCAGCTGTGGCGAGGCCTGCGGTCCTGAGTCCCCTGCTCCCTGCCACCCAGCGGGCTTCCCGGAAGGGGAGGAATGGGGATTCTGCGGGGGTTCCCGTAGAGAGGATGGCTGAGAGCGCTCTCCTCTTCCCTCTGTGGCCGCCTCTCGCCCCTGCGACGCGGGAGGTCGCCAAATGTCAGTGGTGAGTATTCTCGGCCGTGCGGTCCACCTCGCCTTGAGTGGTGCCGTCCCCGGCGCCCCATTTCCCGCCCACATGCTCAGAGGGAAGTGCCGACTCTTGAAAACCATTACTGGCTATTGTGGGGAACAAAAATAGATCTGTGGGCCTTCTAATCTTCTAAATATTTAAAAATTTAAGGTGTACAGTCCTGCATAATATCATCAAATATAACTTAAATACCATTTATTACAACAATGTTATCAAATGATTAAAATACGTGCAGTCTGGGGTATCTGGCCGGTTCAGTCAGTTGAGCATCTGACTCTTGTTTTGGGCTCAGGTCGTGATTTTGTGTTCCCTGAGTCCGAGCGCCACATCAGCCTCTGTGCTGGCAGCACGGAGCCTGCTTGGGATTCATTCTCTCTTTCTCAAAATAAATAAATAAACTTAAAATATGTGATGCTAATTCGGGAATCCGTGACGTTTGTTGTTTTTAGGTTTTGTAGCTTTTACACAAGAGTCTGGAGAGCGCCATCCTCTCTTCCCTTCCACATCACTGGGGCACCTCACGCTGCTGCTGCTGCTGCTGCTGAGAGGAGGCCGGTGAAGGTGCCTCTTAGGACATCAGATTCCAGCTGCAGGTTCGGTGCGGAGCGGCCGCGGGGCGGGTGTGAGAGGAGCTGAAGAGCCATTAATAACGGCGGCGGCTGGCGGCCAAGGCTCAGAGCATAGGATTAGCCCGAACAGCCGAGACAGCCGGGCCTCGGCGAAGAGGCAGGAGCTGAATGAGACGCCCGTGGCCGCTGCCCGGCACAAGCCCGGGGGACTTTGCTGGGTCCCAGGGAGTCGCCCTGTCACTGTGTGGTCGTGGCAGTTGGAGCGACAGGAAAGTGGCTTCCGTGGGGATATTTGGTCCTCGTGAAAAGTAAAGAAGGGCTCCTGAGCCGTCTGCCTCGGGCACTCGTTTTGCAGAGATGCCGGTCGTGCGTGGAGGGCAAGGGGGTACGCTCCTGGTCTTGTTTTCGAGATTGTGTTTTCCGAAGCCATCCTTGGGATGAGCACATTGGCAGTGGCATGCCGAGGTCTCTGGAATGCTCAGTTTTGAAGCGGAGGACGGCTTTGCTCAGTGAGGAACTGGTCACCTGGATGTGCAGAGCGGGCCCCGGGCAGAGGACTTGGGCCCGGTGTTGTCGACGCCCCTTCTCCTTCCTGGAGTGCCCGGTGACGGTCCAGATGGTGTTAGACACGTGGCAGTGACGTCACTTCCGCCGGTGGGCTTCAGATTGTGCCGAGCGGGTGGGGATACAGCCACCAGTCTCCTGTGTCGTATGTGAACCCTCTGTCACAGGATGCAGTTGGCAGCATCTGGGTCTTCACCGAACTAGGCGTTCTTTACCAACAGACATTAAAATGACTACGTTGGGTTTTGTGTGTGTTCCAGAATCCTAACCCAAAAAACAAAACACTAAAGCTGCAACGGAATCTTTTTTTAAAAATTAATTTATTTGTTTTGAGAGAGAGGGAGAGAGAGAATCCCAAGTAGGCCCCATGCTGTCAGTGCAGAGTCTGACACGGGGCTTGAACCCAAGAACCGTGAGATGATGACCTGAGCCGAGATCAAGAGTCAGACACTCAACTAACTGAGCCCCCCAGACACCCCTGAAACTGAATCTTTCAGTGATACTTGTGACTTTACTGGCACAAGGAGAATGATATCCCGTGACTGTCGCGCGGCCTTCTGGTGTCTGTCTCAAGGGCCATCTCGGTCGGCCCAGGGCTGTATGCCAGTGCCGTTGGGCCCTCTCTGTGGTTGGCTGCAGGAGGCACCCTGGGTCCGGGCAGTCGAGTGAGGGTGACGGAAGACACTGTGGTCCTCTGCTGGAAGCTTCCTCTCTGTGTCACCTTCACTGGCCTGGGAGAGTAACCTCCAAGATCCGTCTTGCTTTCAGGATGCCAGGACACGTGCTGGATGAGTGTGCATTGTTTACAGAGCCAGCGGAGCCACGGGGGCTGGCCTCCCTGCAAGAAAACCTCTGGAATCGCCTGGCTCTTTCCTTTGGAAAATATGTGTATAGATTTCCTGTTGGTCAGATGGCAAAATCTTAGAAAGCTCAGAAGTTTTGGTTTTGTGTGTGTTCTTTATTCCTCTGAACGCATTTTAAACAGAATCTGTGATAAGGCCCGTGTGACCATGAAGGGGAAGGTCGTACAGGGGTCGTTCCCGTGTGTGATGAATAAGCCGCTGTGTGTGTTCAGTTCTGATGACAAAGGCATCGTCTGCATTGCTCTTGGCACTGTCACTGCGGTGTGCGCACTCCCGTGTAGGCACTCTTGGTCCTGCTGGGGGTGCACCTACCGTGGGCCACTCTGGGCAGGGCCTTCCTAGCGGCTCCGTGTCTGCTCCACACGGGGGACGTCGGTTAGGGCCGTAAGGGCACACGCTGCAGCCCTGGCCTTTGGAACGGTCACACCTTTGATCCACAATATTATGTTAAAAGTTGCATCTTTGGCCTCAGTTTCTCCCTTGTTAAAACCAGCGAGGGAGCCAGTCTTTCTGGGACCTAAAGCTGTACGTGTGGACGCTCCTGGTGGTGCTCAGAGCAGGGACACAGAGCCTGCAGCATATGGCCTGGAGGAGTCCCGGGAGGCCCTGTGACTGGGAGACATGGTTTTGGTAAAGGAGAGCGGTGTGCTCCCAGAACAGCTTGGAAGGATGGGTTTCAGAAAGCGAGTGCTGCGCTTGCACCTGGTTTGTGTTTTGAAGGACTCAGTACTTTCATTTCTTTGATCCTAGTGTTGTTTACAAGAAGAAAGAGAGGAAGAGAGGAAAGGCGCCTCTGAACGGAGCAGCCTGCGCTCAGGCCCCTGCTGCTGGCCTCTGGGGCTGCCTGGAGAGTCTCGCTGGCTGAGGGCCCGCGGGGGTGCAGGGTGGCCGTGCCTCTCCCGGTCCCCACTCCCCCCAAACTCTGCATGGCCAGCATGCTCCCTGCTCTGCGCTCTCGCCTGCTCACCTGCCGCCCCCAGTCCCAGACTCTCACACTCAGGCAGGAACAGCTCTGTCCCTTAGCATCGCTTTGGGCACCCCAGGGAGTGGGAGTTCGGAAGGGGCTGACCGCTGTGGCCGGCCATCGCTCCTCTCTGCCAGCAAAGCTCCCCTGGCTTGCTGTGTAATGGGCACAGCCCCCTCTTGGCTTCCTGCGGGGGCCACCTTGGTAAGAGCTCGAGGCCCGAGTGCCCTGGTATGGGCGCTTCTGCTCCTGCTGTGATCGGGCCGAGGGGAGGCCAGGCCAGGAGGTCATCCCCTGGAGGGAAGGAGGCATGGTCCAGGTGAGCTGTGATAGCCTCAGTCGTGGATGGCCTGTTGTCACCCCATCTGTGTCTTGTCTCTGTGAATCTGACTCCTCTGGGGGCCTCTTAGAAGTGGAATCCCACAGGGGCACCCGGGTGGCTCAGTCAGTCGAGTGTCTGACTCTCGATTTCAGTTCAGGTCACGATCTCATGGTTTGGTGAGTTCGACCCCCGCGTCGGATTCCATGCTCACAGCCCAGAGCCTGCTTGAGAGTCTCTCTCCCTCCCCAGCTTGCGAGTACATGCGCACACACGTGCTCTCTCAAAAATAAATTATTAACAAAAGAAAAGAAGTGGAATCACACAGTATTTGTCTTTCTCTGGCTTATGTCACCGAGCCAGGACGTCCGCACGTTTCATCCTTGCGAGAGCAGGTGTCAGGATTTCCTTTCCTTTTAAGGCTGAATAATACTCCATTGTGTGTAAACACAGCGTCGTCTTTATCCATTCATCTGCGGCGGGCTGCTTGGGTTGCTTCCGTATCTTGGCTGGTGTGAGTCACGCCGACGTGACTGTGGGGGTGCAGACGTCTCGGACACCCTGCTCTCATTGCTGTGGGGTGTGTTCCCAGATGGGGGACCGCGGCACCGCTCACAGAGTTTCACACTCACTCTCTCGGGGAGCCGCCATGTTGTTTCGGCAGCGGCCGCACCATCTCCCGTTCCTGCCGGTGCTGCAGGGGGCTCGCGTCTGTCCACGCCCTGGCCTGCTGCTCGGACCCCCGAGGTGGCCAGTCAGGACACGTGGTCGGAGCTTTCTCTCTCCTCCTTCCTGGCACAGGGCCGCCCTCACCCGCGGGGCTCTCCGTCGGCGAGGAATCCTGGGTGGGCCTAAAGACTGTCATCCAGCCGTGCACCCCTGCCCTTCGGAGGTGCGGGTGCACGTAGGCTCTTCGGGGCCCCCCTCCCGGGGCCTTCCGCCCACTGCCCGTCCCCCATCGTTGCTTCCCCCATCCTCATCCTCACCCCCATCTCTGCCCTTGGTTATTTTGCGATACGTTTCTAGAATAAAAGATGTCAAACTTGGATGTTGACCTGTCAGCAGTGGGATCTGTCGTCCTGATGGCGCGGCTCGCCGACCCCCACGGCAGTCGGAGTTGGCCGGGAGCCGACCCCCAGCAGCCCCACGTCTCCTTTCAGGGGCTCCGCAGACTTGGACTAGAAGCTTCTGAAAGAGCTGCCCGTGGAACCAGCAGTGCGTGCATCCGGCCGCACAGCGTCCCTCGTTCAGTGATGACAGAGAAAGACGCCTGTCACAAAGGGAACTTTCCTTTTACTCCTTTGACAAAAGCTGTCTCCTTGGGACTGTTGAGAATCAGTAATAAATAACTTTTTAAAATCCAGAACAGACTGTTCATTGTTTGCAATCTACAAATGTTGCATTTTTAAAAAGGTAAGGAGTGTAAATTTGAGAGTAGAAATACTGTGCTTCCTCGGAGAAAGTAGCAGTTGGTGGCGAAGTTTTCAGAGTGCTGTCACAGTTGTCTGCTTGTCTGCTCTCTCCTCCCGTGGCTCTGGGCCAAGGCCGTCGGCTGCGTTTCGTCTCTTTCCTCTGTGCACCTGCCCTTCCGTGCTCGGGCCCTGCTCACGAGCGCTCCAGCTCTTAGGTTCCCAGCCCGGGGGGGCGGCGGCGGGCATTAAAGGGAGAGGCCCCAGGTTTTCCCCTGGGTTCTGTTCACTGCTAGTCCTGAGCCCCGTCTCCCCAGCTGGAGGGCCCTTGCTCTTTACTCGCTTCACGGGATTCCTTACCGTCCCCGAGAAGTTCCTCAGCAGGGCCGCTCCCTGTAAACAGGTGCCCGCCGCCCTGGCATTCAAGAAACTGCCCCTCCCCCCGCTGTCTGTCTGCTCTCCAAGACAAAGGAGCAGGGAAGCGTCTCGGCTGCTTATTTTGTTTATTGATGGAATACAACCTTTGTTTTTAAAACATCTTTTAGTAGCCCTTGTGATCGGCGGGTCTGGTTCTGAGTTTATTTTGCTGCTCCTCGTTGTAGCTGGAAAAGAAGATTTTCAGAAGCAGCAGTTAGAGCTTGTACTGAGTTGAAGCTCACCACAGGTGATAGTTTGACATTTTTTACCGAATGCTTATTAACCCCGATTGGATCTTTTAGGCAGCCCAGCTGATGAGAAGTTAGTCCGGGATGACGCCTCCCGAGTCCTCGGCCCTCATGGGGACATCTTGCGGGGGGCGGGGGGGGGGTGCGTGGGCAGCAGTCCCCCGCCCCTTCCCCTTCTGAGACCCGTGACTGCCTGTGTGGGGAGAGTTGGCAACATCTCGACCTTCTCCGAGGTTTTTAGGTAAAAACAGCCTGTCGTTCCGGTAGTTTCCTAGATCCTCACGAGTGTCCAGCGTGTCACTGTGAATCCCTCCTTGGGCTGCGCCAGTCTGCCCTGCCCCCCTCTGCCACGGGGACTCGTGTTTCCCGAAGGACATCTCCGGGCAGTGCCTGCCACGTCGTCCTCAGCATGCCTCCACGGTGGAGTGATGTCCACGGGGACCTGCCACGGCCCGCCGGGGGAGCAGGGGACTGCCCGGACTCCCTGCCAGCTGCTGGCCTTCCGAGGGGCCTTGCATTCCGCCTGGTGCTGGGGCTGCCGGTGCAGGTGGCCGGCCGGCTTACTCGGTGCTGCTCAGTGAGAGCCGACTTGCAGAGCATCGTCAGTGGTCTTGGGGCTTCCGTCCTCAAACGGAGAGTGAGGAGGAAAAGGCGTCTCAAGTTCCAGAGTGAGATACTGTGCTTTAACGAGGAGGATAGTTGTTTTCGTTCTTTATTTTCTTCTTTTTTTTTTTTTTCAATTTTTAAAGTTTATTCATTTTTGAGAGAGAGTGGGGCAGGGGCAGGGTGGGGGACAGAGGATCTGAAGCAGGGTCTGCGCTGACAGCAGATAGCCCGATGCGGGGCTTGAACTCCCGAACTGTGAGATCACGGTCTGAGCCGAAGGTAGACACTTAACCGACTGGGCCACCCAGGCGCCCCAAGGATAGTCCTTTTCTTGATGCAACGTTTATCACATGTGGAATCACTTCGTGACGACACCTGGCCTCAGAAGGAGCCGAGGTGTGCTTCCAGCACCCCACCCTGCCCAGTGCGGTGAAGTCACATTGCTGGCGGTGTGCAGTGGGCAGGGGTGCCAGGGGTGTCGAGGGGCCGCAGGCTCGCTGGCCTGGAGCTCCCGCCTGTCATCACAGTGGAGGATCTTCCCTGCCCGGGCTCTGCCCCACAGCCTGCTGCCCTGGTGGGTAGCACCCGCTTCCCCCTCAGGGCTTGGGGCTCGTGTTGGGTGTCTCCGTGCTGATGGTGTCCTGTTGTGTCTACTGCTTATGTCTGTTACGTAAACACCTGACCGGGTCTGTCCAGTTGCCTGGACAGTGTTCATTTGTGATGACTTTTCTTGACAGCCTTTGCCTTGTGTTAAAATTGTACATCCGTTGTAGGATGAACAAAATAGACCCTGTACAGTTAATATTTAGATATTTAAAATTTATACCCCTTTTCTCAAATACGTGACTTTAAAAACAATGTTGGCGTGATGGTCCCTTTGCTTAAACGTCCACTGAGTGGGAGGGACGGTGGCAGAGGCAGCGCTGGAGGTGCCCGTGCCTGTGAGGACAGCGGCACGTGCAGGCTGGCAACACACGTTCCCAGGAACAGGAAGCCACGTTGACAGGGGCTCTTATGGTCAAACAGGGGCCACGGGATGCTTTTGTGCCAAAGTCTGGGAGTGACCGGGTGAGAGGCAGCCACAGGCCTCCCGCGGACGTGCCAGCGGCACAGAAGGGAGGCGCGGTGACGCCCGGCGTGGCATTTGCCGGGTGGCCTGACAGCAGTGCAGAAGCTTCCTTGACATGCCCCTGTGTGCCCAGGAGGTGCCCCCGCCCTGCGCCCACTGACAGCCACAGAAAGAGCACGTTTCTCCAGGGCCGCACCGAGGTGTGCTTCCTGCCAGCAAGTGGTGCAAAAGACCCTCGCCGGGTCTGGACACCCGGCTTGGACCCTGGCTTGGGCGTGGCACACGCTCCGTCGTCCTGAGCCCGGTCCTTTCGGCAGACCCTGTCATTTGTCCAGCCTTCCATCCCTAGGGCACCTTTTCCCAGGCTCCTGAAGGCAGGTACAGCCTTGCCGAGCTCCCCTCTGCGAGCTGCACAGGAAGCCCCGTTAAAGGGGTCTTCGTGTGTTCGCGGGCCACACCCACTCCACGCCCACTCTGCTTCGGGAGGTGTTCGTCTTGTCTTCTCGGAGAGAACCTGCCCTGCGCTCATCGCTGCCCCTCCCCTCCCCTCCCCACCCCTCCCCACCCGACCACACCTCCCATCTACTTTCTGTCCCTGTGGATTTGCCTTTTCTGGACATTTCGTGTCGTGGAACCCTATACTCTGTGTGCTCAGAGGAGCAGGTACCTGTGGACACGTAACGTGGAGTGTCGGTCATAATGGCAAAACCTGAGAACCCAGATGTCCAGGACTTAACTTAGAGACACTTTAAAGAGAGTCTGTCAAACGCTTTGTTTGAAAGTCGGGTATGACACTGTGTGAGCGGGGACTGCGTGTGTTTACGCACAAGGATCAGCCGTTTAACTTGGTCTGCAGAGCGGTGGCCTCTGCGCGGCTCCGCGCTGGTCAGCCTCCAGCCCCGCCGTGACCGTGGGACCCGCTCTCACGGATCCCTCTAGAGAAGCTGCGTGAGTGTCCCTTTACCCTTCCGGCACGCCCGGCCCCGAGTTGCCCTCTCTCCGCTCCTGCCGCAGCCGCTGCCCCACAGGGCGCTGGATTCCTCCCCTCCCAGCACCCTCACTTCCAGAACTCCTCTCCCCCAGACTTACTTGTGGAGCGGGGAGGGTGAGGTGCCCTCATCAGCATGAAAACGTGCTGTGCTTGCCCCTTCTTTACAAAAAAACTCCAACCTCCCTTTTACTGCCAACTGCCGCCCATTTCGTGGCTCCCCTTACAAGCAGAAGTCCTCTTAAAGAGAGGGTCCTACTTGTCGCTCCTACCTCCCTAGCCCCTCTCTTTTGAGAGCTTTATGGAGACATAACTTAAGCGTGATGAAACGTAACAGTTGTAAGTGTACAGTGTGATAAATATTAACACCAGTGAGTCACATTCCCCCGAGCACAGTTGTGACCTGGAACTTCTCCATCGCCCAGGAAAGTGCCTGTTCTTAGTCCGCACCTGCCCCCATCCCCGGACCCAGGACCCCACTGACGAACTTTGTCATTGTGGGCTTGCTTTTTCTAGGATTTAATATGGATGGTCTCTTTCACTGAGCCCTCGCTCCCGTTGGCTGCGTATGTCATACGTTTATCTAATCAGTAGTGGACAGACTTTGGCCTAGTTTCAGGTTCTTAGATATTACAAAAAAAGCTGCTATGAATAGTTACATACAAAGCACTCTGTGTGGTTCTTCGCTTTACTTTCTCTCCGGCAAATACTTAGGGCTGGGATTTCTGGATCACGTGGCAGGGGAGCATTTAATTTTTTAGGCACCTAGAGAACTTTTTCAAAGTCACTGTGCACCAAAAGTCCAGATCCCTCCAGGGATGGGGAGAGCCCAGTTGCCGTGTTTCCTCATTGTCACTGGGGTGATGAGTCTCTGTAATCTGGCCGTTCTAGGTGGATTTCTAGTGGTGGCCTTTGTGGACTGCCTTTCCCTACCCCTAATGACAAGTATTGTAAGTTACTTTTTCTTTTTTGGGGGGGAGGGGAGGAAGGGTCATCCATATATTTTGTTTGGTGAAGTATCCAGGCATATTTATTCATTTTTGTCTATTTAATAAAAAGTTATTGAGAGTACTTTGTATGTATTATGTTTTAGAGAGTTCTTTGTATGTTTCAGACACAAGTCCATCACTAGATTTTTCTTGTGCAATTACTTTCTCCCAATTTGTAGCTTGTCTTTTCATTTAAATCAGGGTCTTTGAAGAGCAAAAGTTTTTAGTGAAGCCCAGCCTAACGTTTTTTTCTAGGTACTTCATGCTTTTTTGTGTCTTAAGAAATCTTTGTGTAACCTAATGTCACAAAAATTTTCTCTTACATTTTTTAGAAATTACGTAGTTCTGGCTCTTGGATTCGGTTTTCTAATCCACTTGGATTTGTGTAAGGCAGGGTTAAAGCCCCCGCGCCCTGCTTCTGTGTAAGGCTCCTCGCCTGCTCACGGGATCGCGCTGCCCATTCAGCTGCTTTACTTTTTGGAACGTGTGTATTCGTGCGGGTCTGTTTCTGGACTCTGTTCTGTCCCACCGGTCCGCATGTCAGTGTCCCAGTGTCTCGGCTGCTGCAGCTTCAGAGAAGTCCTGGGCCGGAGGGCACAGCTGCCCCCTCGGGCCTTCCTCATTTCCACATAAATGTTTCAGGATCAGTCCGTCACTCACTACGAAAACGAGGTGGGGTTTTGGTTGAGGTTGTGCTCAGTCTGTAGGTTAATTCGGAGAGCACGGACATCTTAGCATGGATGCTGAGGTCTGTTCAGGGAGGTCTTACACGTATTATATGCATTTCGGGGGTGCTGTTGTGACGCTATTTCTTTAATCACAGTGTGACATTGGCGTCAGCTGTACGATATAGCGACGCGGCAGTTTGGCACATTGCTCAGTGTGTTCTGTTGTTGTTGTTGTTGAAGTTTATTTATTTCAAGAGAAAGAGAGGGAGCGCGTGGACAAGCGCGAGTGGGGGAGGGGCAGAGAGAGAACCCCGAGCAGGCTCTACACTGGGCACAGAGCCCCACATGGGGCTCAGTCCCACGAGCCCCCCAAGCGCCCGAAGGTATTCTTTCTTCAGTTTCAGTGTCCTCTTGTTGGTTGGGGGTGCCTAGAAACACAACGGATACTTGAAAACAGGGACAGATCTTGGAACTTTGCCAAACATACTTATTGTAGGTTTTTAAAAAGATTTCATAGAATGTCCTACGTAGATGCTTATGCCAGTGTGAATAAAGACACATTTCCTTTTCCCATTCTGTTTGCCCGTTTCTTTTCCTGCCTCACTGCACCTCCGGTTCCTGCACGCTGGACAGAAGTGTTGAGAGTGGGTGTTCTTGCCTTGTTCAGTCTGGGAGGGAAGGGTTCCGTCCTTCACGCCGAAGTCCCCGCCTGCTGAGTTCCAGCAGGTTGCCTTTGTTCCGCTGACAAGGTCTCCTTGTCTTAGTGTGCTTGCGTTCTCACGTGAAGGGGGGAGGGATGTCTTCTGCTTTATTCATCTATCAAAACGATAGTTTGTAAAAAAGCAATAGAGAAAAATTAATGAACTCCAAAGTTGTTCTTTGAAAAGATAGATAAAATTGATAGACCTTTAGCCAAACAAATCAGGGAAAAAAAGACATAAAATTTTCAGTTGCCAGCATGAGAGAGGGACTATCATTACAATCCTATAGTCATTAAGAGGATAAAGGAATTTTATTAACCTTATGTCAATAAATTTCACAATTCAGATGAAATGAATGAATTCCTTACAAGACACAAATTATGTAAACTCACTCAAGAAAAAATAGATCACGGAGTAGCCCTGTATCTATTAACGAAATTGAATATTTAATTGCAATTTTCGACACATAGAAACCTCTAGTCCCACTTGGCCCCACTGTTGATTTATACCATCCGTTAAGGAAGGAAAGTGATGCCGGTTATACTCCTCTCCTCCCCAGCCCGGGAGGCTGTGCACCCTCCTTGTTCCACAGTCAGAGAGAGAGGAAGGGGAAGAGCGTGTAGGCCCACACCCACAGGAGCTAGCTGTAAAAGTCCGTACTTTGTAGCAAATTTAGCGAAACAAAAGCGGAGTCCTACTTCATGAGCAAGTGGATTTATCTCAGAATTCAAATTTGGTTTAACATTCAAAAATCAATATAATGTACCATGTTGACATAATAGAAGAGAAAAACCAGGAGATTGCCTCAAAAGATTGCCCTCCCCAAAAGCATCTGACAAAATTCCATACCCATTTATGATAAAACCTACTCTGCAAACGCACGGGAACTTCCTCAGTCTGACGGCAGGCCTCTGAGGAGACGCCTGCTGCTCACTGCCCTCACACCTGCAGGGGAGCCGCCGGGTACTCTCTTCCTGATACCAGCGCCAAGGTGGGCTTGCTCACGGTCGCCTGGTTTGTTCTCTTTTTCAAACAACCTTTATTACTCCAGCAGTCCTCCACAATCCGGGAAGTTAGAAAGGTAGGGAACATGGCTAAAGGTAAAACCTAAAACATGACATCTTCACTTCCCCGAAACCTTTTTCTGTGTGTGTGTCCACGCATGTATGTGTACATACGTGTGGGGTGTGACCAGAGTAGGCCACCGTGCCGTTACTCGGACACCCGCTTAGGGGTCACCTTGAAGGGATTTGCCCCCAGGCTTACGGAGCAGAGCCAGCCTCGGGGTGTGAGCAGCCCGAGGCGAGCCGTGCCCTCCCCGCCTCGCAGCCCGGTAACGAGTCTTCGCAGCAAATCTTAGTAGGTATCGGCTGTTTAATGTATGTACGTCTCTGGATCCTCATTCACGTGAAGGTGTAATGCATATTTATTCATTTTATAAAACCCTATCACTCTCCTACCCCTGCTGTTCCGGCCTGGAGCGGCGCCCTGCGGGTCTGTCGTTTTGCCCCAGCCAGGGTCTGACCTGAGCATGGCCCTCAGTCCCCTCCGGGAGGCTGGCCGCGTGTCTTCAGCACACTCTGCTTTCCCTGCCACTGACCAGAGAGTCCTTGCTTCCTTCTGATTGCCTTGTTACTCTCCTGTGGCACCACTTGAGCTTGGCTCTTTTATGTGTCATTAGAATCAAAATCCACCTTTACTTTGTTCGGTCTTTATTATGTATTTTTTTGTGTGTGTGTTTCTCATCATATTTTCGTTTTATGATTTTGGATATATTCTGATTTTTTAAATTTAAAGTAGCCTCTACGCCTAGTGCAGAGTCCGTTGGGGGGCTTGAACTCATGACCCTGAGATCAAGACCTTAGTGGAGATCAAGAGTCAGACGCTTAACCAGCTAAGCCCCCCAGGTGCTCTGGGTATATTCTGATTTTTTTTTTTAATATTTATTTATTTTGAGAAAGAGAGAGCACAAGTGAGGTGGGGATAGGGCAGAGAGAGAGGGAGAGAGAGAATCCCAAACAGCCTTGTGTGTTGTCAGCCCAGAGCCCGATGCATGGCTCAGACCCCTGAACCGTGAGATCATGAGTTGGACACTTAACCAACTAAGCCATCCAGGTGCCCCCGCCCATTCTGATTAAAAAAAAAAATTTTTTTTAAATTTGTGTTTATTTTTTGAGAGAGAGCAAGTGTGAGCAGGGGAGGGGCAGAGAGAAGGAGACACGGAATCCGAAGCAGGCTCCAGGCTCAGAACTGTCAGCACAGAACCTGACTCGGGGCTCGCACTCACGAACTTCGAGATCGTGACCTGAGTGGAAGTCGGACACTTAACCGACTGAGCCACCCAGGCGCCCTTATTCTGATTTTTAAAACCTCTTTTGGGATGCCTTTTGGAAATAAGTACATTTTCCTCTGAGAGCCGCTTTACCTGGATTTCCAAATTGACCCGGGTAGCTTTGTGTCGTTCCTGGTTTTGAAGATTTGTAATCGCCGCTCCTCCGAGTTTATCCTTGGCCCTCGTCCTTGGAAGCACATTTCCTAATTCTCAGATTAAGGTGTTCCCTGGTCCTCCTCCCTTCACGTGTCTGAGTCGCAGCGAGGGGTGAGAAGCTGGTCCCCTCAGAGGGCTTGGACCCGCTGCGCAGGGCCGGGCCGGGCCGTCCGTCGCGTCCTTGGCGGGACTCGGCGGGCGCCTGTCTGTGTGCTCACCGTGTGTCGTCTTCTGTGGTCTGAGTTTTGGCGGGAGTCGTCTCCTAAAACGCGGCTCCCTGTGGCGTTTGTCGGCGCTCGCTCTTTCCGGCGAGGCCCCTGGCTGTCCCCGCGGCTTCGTCCGCTGGGCGGGGCCTGTGCGGGGGCCGCCCCCTCCGCCCTGCTCGGTCGGACGCGGCTCGGACGCGGACGCGGCTCGCCTCCTCTCCTCTCTTCCTGGAGCCTTTCCACACTCGCCCGCGCCAGATTGCCTTCGCGACCCCTCAGCTTCCTGTTCCGGTCTGACGGCCTTTGTCGCCTGACGGGTTTCTTCGCCCTCTTACTTTTGTGCCTGCTGAACGTTTGTCATTCTGTATCGGGCTTTCTATTTGTTTTCACGTGTGTTTTTCTCTCCTTTTTTTCCCTCATTACATTTTTTTCCTAGTCATTGCCCGCCCCCCACCAGTGTGGCGATCGCGCATCTTCGTTTCGCCGTCACCTCGACCGCGTTCCGTGCCCTGGGGGAACGGCCGCAGGTGGCTTGTCCTGCCGGATTCGTGCTCCTGGCCCACTCTTGCTTGGAGTGCGTCGCGCGCGCGCGTGTGGGTGTTTGCCTCTGACTGTCACCTGCTGCCACTGTCCCTCTTCAGTGGTGGTTTCCACAGGAAGTCTTGTAGCAAAACCGGAGAGAGCACGGGGTGGTGTTTACTCCGAGGCCAAGGTACAAATTGTCCGGCATCCCCCCTCTTCCACTGTCGTCTTTTCATTTGTTGCTGACGAGGGTCGCCGCTCCGCAGGTCGTCCTTCCTGTCCTCCTCGTTTTTAGCCCGACCGCGCGGCCCCGGCCCGCCCTGCCTGTGCGCAGGCCCCGGAGCGCGGGGGCCCGTCGGCCGAGGGACGCCCGCTCTTCCTCAGGACCCAGGCGGCTCGTTCGCGGCGGGAGGCCAGGCTCCTTGATTCCTGGGTAATTGTGAAAGATGGAGTGACTTTTTGTCCCCGGGAGGGTCAGATCTGTCCGTCCTAACCCGGGGGCTCGCTGTGGCCCCGAGGGACGGTCCCCAGCCGTCGGCTCCCGTCTTGTTGGTAAAGTGGAAGCCGTGTCACCTGTCAGCCGAAACTACCGAGGGGCTCTCAGTAACGCTTGGAAGTAAAGTGCCGTCCGGATGTCATTTGAAATGGATCGTTAAGTCCCAGGCACGACTGAAGGGTGGGCACCGTCACCAAGTGCAGTCGCCCGTGCTCCCCGGGGCCCCCGGCTGGACGGGCAAGGAGGCTGAGGCAGAGAAGCGGCCGCTCGCTCACGACCTCGGCCGGCCGGCCGTGGGTGGTTGGGCGCCGGTGCCCTCCCCGGCCCAGAACAGCCCCCGGCCGCCGTTTCCAGGGCCTTCGCTCCCTCCGCGCCGCCGGCTCGCCCCGGTCTGCGGCGCCTGGGACACGGCCCCGTGTGGCCAGCAGGGACGCCCAGACAACGTGGGGGGGGGCGGCGGCAAGGAGCCTGGGCTTCTTTCCCCGAGCTTCGAGAACGCTCTCGAAGAGGAGGAAGAGTGAATCTTTGGGAACGAGATTTTCTGTCCGGTTTTCTCTGTGAGGGGACCACGTACGCTTCCCCCGCGCTGCTCCTCCTCCGGCCGCGTCGGCCGCCTGCGGACTCCTCGCTGCTGTGTGAGTTCTCACAGGGGGAGATTCTGAGCCGGCGGGCGTCCCTCCAGCGCCGGACCCCCTTCCCCACCCCCCAGCCTCCACGCAGGGGCGTGGCCACCTCGAAAGCCAGTCCGAGTCGGTTTCACTCCGAAGGAGCTGGCCCCGCCGGAGCCTGGTAACAGGCGGACCTGCGAGCGGAGTGCTGGGCTCCCGGTGCCGGCCGCGGCCCGATTAGGAGCCGGGCGCTGCTTCGGCAGCGCGCCCGCAGCCGCCTGCAGCCGTGAGCGGGTCTCGTGCCGCGTCCGCGTCCCGAGGCCGGGGTTCTGGAGCGCGCTCGTGGCACCTTTTTCGGGACGTGCGACGCAGGCCCTCCCCGCCTGCACCTCTTTCCTGCCCTCCGCCCGCGTCCCGCGCGGCCCCGCGCCTCTGCAGAAAGTCGCTGACCCGTCCTCAGTCCCCAGGGAACGGCAGCGGGGTTATTGTGTAAAACGGTTTCTTAGACCATTTCGCGTCTCCGTTTCAGCAGGCGGTCGTGTGTCTCCGTGGAGTACGGAGTGTTTCGTGTCCGCGGCGGCTGTGCGGAGAAGCGTGTCTGTACGGCCCGCAGCGGGGTTTGCGGCCGGAAATCCCAGCGTTGTGTTTTTCTCTTACAGGTGTCAGTCCGCGCCTGTGGATTTGTTTGCCTCGTTTTCTGTCTAATGCTTTAAAAATACGGTAGAAAGGGAGTAAGAGAAGGCGTCTCGTTCTCCACCACGTCAGAAGCCGGAGGAAGATGGGACGAGAGGGGATGGATATTTATGATCAGAACGAAGTGAGTTTGAAACCAGGCCGGTTTCCGTTGTGTTCGGCCCGGCGTCGCTCTCGGTGGTCATCCGTCGGGCCGTCTGCAGGCCCGGCCCCCAGGCAGGCACACCTGGCGATACCATGGGTTTATCCGAGACCAGATGGTGGGGGTCCAGGGTCTTCAGCTCTCCCGGGAATACTCCTAGGTCTTCTTCTCCCAAGGTGAGGTGGACTGGACTGTGTTTTCACAAAGTTGGAAATGAGTTCTGAGGCTTACGCCTTGGACTTCACCAGGAACCTCTCCCGGGGTGATTTCCCAAGGCCGGAGGCCGGCCACGCCTTTCTCCCGTTTTGTTGTGACTTCTGGTTTGTCACAAGAACCTTGGAACCTGCAGCTTGTGGGGTGGAGGCCCGCCAGCAGATCTTGGGTCAGCCGGGCCCGGAAATCTCTGCCAGGGCTATCGCCGCTCCGGGCCCGTGTCCTGTGGCACACACTGCCGTCCTGTGGCCGCTTCGTGTCTGTGCACGAAGGTGCCTTTGGTGGGTACGTAAGCATTCAGTGTTCTACACACTTGAGGATTAAAAGCACCTTTGCACACGCAGAGCCACTCAGTGTTCTCAGTGGGATGTGAGGCCTGGGAAGGGTAGAGAGGGCAGGGGTGGATGCTCCTTGCCTTCGTCTGGAACCTTCATGCCGTTGTCCTCTGTTGACAGCTTTCAGGGAGCGGCTGGTGTTGGGTGCACGTGTGTTCGACGCTGTCTAAGGTGACCTGCCTCGGCCTCACCCACACAGTCTTTCCGGAAGGTGGGGACGCTTGGTGGGGTCTGTGCACACAGAGCACTGCTGGTTTGGTCGCGAAGCTCGCAGGCCGCCCTGGCCGCTGTCTGCCGTCTGCTCCCGCTTAGCGTGCGCGCCTGGTGACTCCGCCGGCCTACTAACTCACACCGGTCCCGCGGCGCGTGCGCTGCGGAGAGACTCAGGACGGCCGTGTCTTCGGGTCTTGTCTGCGCTCCACAGCACGGCCGACCTTCTGGTCTGCCACCCTTGTTCCCCTTGACACGGGACTGTGAACTTGGGCCGTGGACTTTTCTCAGTGGGAATCTCTGTGTTTAAGAACCTTACAGTATTGCATGTGACCGCGTGACTCATACATGGGACGGGTTATGATTTATGATTTTTTTCTGGGTTAAAGAGCATGAGGAGCTCAGTCGGTTGAGCTTCTGACTCTAGCTCAGGTCGTGATCTCATGCTCCTGAGTTCGAGCCCCGTGTCGGCCCCGTGTCGGGCTCTGTGCTGAGAGCACAAATTCTGTCTCCCTCTCTCCCTCCCCCGCTCATGCTCTGTCTTCTCTCTCTCTTTCAAAAATAAATAAATGTTTAAAAAAAAGTCTAAAGTCATTTATAATATAATGATGTCCCTTTGGGTTTGTGACTAAGTGTCAGCTCGGTGTGGAAGTTTGGTACGTGCCTCATCTGGGCGCTCACGCCTGCCGCCTGCTGGAGAAAGAACAGACAACCGTCACAACCTTTTTTGGGTCGTGGCCTCTCTAAGAATTGGACAGAAGCTCTAGATCCTTCCTGAGGAAGATGCACGAACCACACTTTGCTCATGTGATCTCTGGGGTTTCAGAACTTTTTGGGCCGTGGGTCTCTCAACCCCCGTCTTTACGCTGAGTGCCGCTTAGCCCAGGGAGGGTCTCAGGTTCCCCATCCGCCTTCATACAGTTTCTGTTGGAACGAAAGGCAATGGCTGAGTTTGTGTAGAGTCCGATCTTGTCCCTCAGGAGTCTCTAAGATGCACGGCACCGTTTCCCTCCCCAACCAGAACTTCCGGGGGCATTTACAGCGGAAAAGAGGGCGTGTTTGTGAGTGACTGTGTGCTGTGAGGTCCAACCAGGTTTTTAAAAGCCTTTGTAGTCAGTTTCTTTTAACTCCATTTCTGGCTATAAACTCGAAAGGGATTCTTAGCATCGGACTCTGTGTTGACAGCTTGGAGCCTGGAGCCTGCTTTGGAGTCTGTGTTTCTCTGTCTGTCTCTCTGCCCCTCCCCCTGCTCGTGCTCTGTCTCTGTCTCTCTCAAAAATAAACATTTAAAAAAAAGAAATTTTACATTTATTTATTTGGAGAAACAAAGAGCCACCCAGATGCACCCCCCCCCCAAGGGAAAAAAAAAAGAAATTTAAAAATGAACCATGACTCCGGGGCGCCTGAGTGTCTCAGTCAGTTGAGTGTCCAACTTCGGCTCAGGTCACGATCTCACAGTTTGTGAGTTCGAGCCCTGCATCAGGCTCTGTGCTGACAGCTCAGAGCCTGCGGCCCGCTTTGGATTCTGTGTCTCCCTCTCTCTCTCTCTAACCCTCCCCTGCTCATGCTCTGTCTCTCTCTCCCTCTCTCAAAAAATAAACATTAAAAAAAAATCTGGAGCACCTGGGTGGCTCAGTTAGTTGAGTGTCTGACTCGATTTTGGCTCAGGTCATGATCTCACGGTTTGTGGGATCGAGCCCCAAGTCGGGCTCTGCACTGACAGGGCAGAGCCTGCTTGGAATTCCCCCCCCCCCCCCGTGTCCTTCTCCCTTCCTCCTCCCTCCCTCCCCCCTTCTTCACACTCTCTCTCTCTAAGAAAAAGAATTCCAAAGCAAATATGGCAAAATGAACAGATGGTGAATATGTAAGTGTTTGTTGCATTATTTGTCATAATTTTTTATATACTTGAAACATTCCAGTGAAAATCATAGCTATTGTTACTTTATTATAAAATAATGAGGGGAGAAAATATATCTAATGAGGAAATCGTCAAATAAAGTAACTTCTTTTGAACGGATTTAGGGGCACTCCAGATTCCTGGGATTGTTGTCACCTCCACTCTGTAAGCGCGCCTCACCCCGGGTGCCGAGTAGTTCTGTGGGCCTGGGCTGCGTCTTGAGCTCCGTGTGCCCTGCTGGCCGCCTTTCCTGGAGCACAGCTTTTTTGTTTTCTTTGCTTTCTTTCTTTCTTTCTTTCTTTCTTTCTTTCTTTCTTTCTTTTTTCAAGTTTCATAGTCGAATTTTTTGTTTTGTTCTGCTTTGTGAATTGGTGGATTCAGGCCTTAAAACCGTCTTGGTCAAGTCGTACTCCTTTGTTCGCATCCAGGAGGGGTTGCCAGGGTCCAAGCCTTTTTCATTACATGGTTTTTCCCTAACAGCAAAACTTCCCTTTTATTATGCTTGTGGACTACAGGACCGTGGGGCGGCGGCGCCGGAGGACGCGTCCGCGCAGCTCTGGGCTCCAGTCCCTTCTCCTCCCCGCTCTCTGGGTTTCCGGCTTTCCACCCTTGAAGTGTATGTCCCGTGACAAAACTCAGAGGGCTTTGTCCAGATCATGAAGGTAAAATGATTAGTAAAATAAAGAATGTTACCTCGAATGAGGTATTATTAATGCACATTGAAATTCAGTCGATCTTTTTCTGTAGTCAGGTTCTAGAAACAGTACGTGTGCCTAGCAGCAAATGAGAAGATACAAACAGGCAGAACTTTGGAAGATGCGGCCCCCTGCCCGGATGGCCAGTGCCGCTAGCTTCCGGGCTCTTGTCTCCGGAGAGGTTCTCCTTCATGTTCCGGGTTCTGTGCTATTCTATTCTCTCTCTCTCTCTCTCTCTCTCTCTCTCTCACACACACACACACACGCCCCACCCCCCACCCCCCTACCCCCGCCGTGGGCACACGCTTTCGCAGCCCGCGTTTTCCCGCCCGCCTCGCCTCTCTCCCTTTGTGTGGCAGCAGGGGTGGCAGTTACTTCGCGGAAAGCGGTGTTCTCTGCTTAACTACAGCCGCCACCTGCCCTCTTCTGGGTCCTGGGTGGCGCCTTCGTCCAGCACAGGGCTGGCGGGCTTGTTCTTACGGGGCCGGACCGCCCCCTTGCAGGCTCTGCGCCCTGAGAGGCAGCGTCAGGGGGCCATGCGGGTCCGTAGGCCCGCTTCCACGCGCCCCGGGTCCCGGCCTGCTCGCTCGGGCAGGGAGCCCGTCTGGACCAGCGGCGCCAGCATCATCGCGTGTGAGCCCGGACGGGGTCTCCCCATCCGTCCTTCTCCTGGGAGCACAGCAAGCGCCCCCCAGCCCCAGTGCTCTGAGGGGTCACCCTGAGCGAGGCGGGAAGCCAGGTGCAGTGTCTGCCGGCCTACGGGATGAACTGCGTGTGGGCCCTGCCGGGCCACCAGGGCCCGGGGACGCGGGGAATGGGCCGGTGTCTGCGTGCAGGTGTTGCGTCAGCCCCCAGGGCCGCTTCGACAGCAGCACAAGAGCCGAGAGCCGCGGAGGCGGCGTCTGCGTGCAGGTGCCGGCGGGGCCGCGCTCCCCGAGGACTCCCAGGCGGAGCCCACCCCGGCCTCCCTGGCACCCCGACCCCTAGTTTCCCTTTCCCTTCTCTCCTAGGGACCGGCCGCTGGCTTTACGGTCTGACCACATCATACGGCACAGTCTCCTCGGGAGTCTGGGGTTTAGTTACGGGAGGTCACACTTACAGGCTCCGCGTGGACGCTAGGACCCAGCACGCTGCTGGTGCTTTCTTGAGCTAAGTGTACATTCTTTTCTTCTCTCTGTTTTGTTTTTTTTTTTAAGTTTATTTATTTTAAGTGAGAGAAAGGGGGGCATCCACTCTGTGGTGAGGGCATGGGCAGGGGGAGAGACACAGAGAGAGAGAGACAGAGAGAATCTCAAGCAGGCTCCACGCTGTCAGCACAGAGCCTGATGGGGTTTGAACTCACAAACCGGGAGATCATGACCTGAGCTGAAGTCCAGAGTCGGACGCTTAACTGGCTGAGCCGCCCAGGCGCCCCAGCCTTTTCTCCTTTTAAACGTAGACGTGATGTCGACATGAGTAAGTGCAGGCTGAGCGTGAGTGTGCACTCCCGCACGGCCCCCACCCATAAGGTGCAGACCGGCTCCGTTGCCCCACGACTGCCACGAGCCCCTTTGCGGCCGGCGCCGCCTCCGTGTTGAGTTTCTGTCGCCGTGGCCTGGGGTCGCCTGTTCTGGGCCTCCGTCTGTCTACACGGGATTCCGCTGTACACGGTGTACGCGTGTCCCTTGTCTCCGTCTGGGTTCTTACCCTCGGCACCCGCTCTCTGCGCCCCGTCCCCGTTGGGGCGTGCGTCAGTTCATCCTTCTTATCGCCGCGTTGTCTCCTGTGGGGTGACCCCCAGGCCTCCCTCCCTCAGTCACCCCGTGGTGGGCGTTTGTCTTGTCTGCGGACGGGCTCTTAGGCACGTAGCCGACCTCCCTTCTCCAGAAAGTAGGACATTTCGGTAAATGTATTTTAAGCATCCTCTCTCAGCTAATGCCCTGTATTTAGCAAGGGGAAGAAACCACTTTATTGCTCTGGGCATTTTGCTGTCTCACCCAGAAGCTTCCCCCGCCCCCCCAATATTTTATTTATTTTTTAAGTAGGCTCTGTGCCTGATACGAGGTTTGAACTCATGACCCTGAGATTAAGAGTCACACATCCTGCCGACTGAGCCAGCCTGGCACCTCTCACCCAGAAGCTTTTTACTTGGTTTTGTAAAGGGGGCGTCTGTCCCGGAGCAGCCGGGCTGCTGCAGGTGCGTCCACCGCGTCCGCGCTGGTGGCGCCAGAGCCACAGGAAAGGCCAGGACGGCCCAGCCGTGCACAGGCAGTGCTCCCAAGGGAACGCGGGGTGAATCGGACACACCGAGGTCCCCACGCTGGCCGCACACAGGCGCGGCGAGGCCGGGGCTTCCTCCGTGAGTGGCTTCCATGGCCTCGCAGCCTGCCGGCCTTTGCGCCCCGAGTGTTGGGCCACGTTCCCGCCAAGCCCCGTCCCGCTGAGGGGGCCCGGCACTTCCCGGCTCCAGAGGCAAGCTCGGTCTCGTCCTCTTCCGGCCGGGGGAGCGAGGAGCAGGCTGCTGTCCGTCATGGCAAAAACAGGTCTTCGCACGGACGTGTTTCCGGTTCTCTGCTCCTGCGGCGCGTCCTTCTGGCCCCGGCCCCAGGGGAAACCCCGGAACCCAGGGAACGCCGCGCGCCTTCCTGTGTTCGCGTCCGGAGTCTGACGAGACCGGCTGACAGTGCTTCGAGGGGAAAGGAGGTGACTTCGTTATGGGTTTATTTCTGGAAGATTCAGTTGTTACTAATTAGGCGTGGTTGGCTCCCAGCATCCACTGGGCAGTCCTTGCCGTTAAAGGAGAGAAAGTACTGTTGAACCTGGCCAGCTTTCTGATGTAGGAAGGCAGAGCTGATAGGGGCTTCTCGTAGCCTTTCCTCCTGCCCGAGCAAGCTGGGGTGCATCGTGAACTCGGGGTTTCTCCTAGAGGCGGGTCCTTCTCAAACCGACGCTTTGGTTTGGCAGCAGGGCAGCATCCGTCCGCACCCTCTGTTAACAGATGGCCGTCACGGTTCGGGTTCGGTCCTGGGGAACGTCTCCGTGTGGCACTGAAGGAAGGTCACGCCTCGTGGACAGGGCGAGTGGCTTCTGTGGTGCTCAGCATGGACAGATGGACATGAAGGGCTACGGGGAGAGGGGAGGTGTGTCATGGCAGGGACTGCGGTGAGGGTGTCACCCACGCGGTGTGTCCTGGCAGCTGGACGGGCTTTGGCGTCCCGTGGTGACACTGTTGTGCCATGAGGTCACTCCGATGGCTGCAGTGTGTGCTGTGTGAGTGTGGGAAAGCAGGACCCTCGTGCTCCACAGGTGAGCCCCGAACGCCCAGTTTCCAGGCACGGGCGAGCACACATCCAGGCTCACACCGCCGGCCCGAGGACACGGGACGAAGGCAGGGCCATTCCTTCGGCCCCGATGATTCGTGTCCACCTGCGTGGCCAATGTTTTACACCTCGTGTCCTGCGTCACCCCGGTCTGACTAACCCACCCTGCTGGCCTCGCTGCGAGCCAGCTGCTTTCCTGATACGCTCTGTGACAGAGAAGCCCGTGCCAGCTCGGGTCCCCAGGCCCGCACACGGCATGTGCAGAGCAGATGACCGACTGAGGGCCCGGGTGGTCATGTGGGGAGAGACGCTCACGGACAGGCAGCATGGGCGCCAGCGAGAGCCCAGCAGGCCGACGTTCACCATCTTGGTTTTTAAAATGGTGTTGGCAAGGTGGGGACTGGGCACCGTGTGTGCTCCTGGTGAGGACGTGCTTGGGGCAGCCTGTCTGCAGCCCACTTGGCAGGGTCGTGTGGACGAGTATCTTGACTGCCTGCCTGCCACGGGTCTGGGGTAGGTATGTGGCCTTGAAAATGGGGGGTGGTGACGTGGACGGGATAGCACACCAGAAATGCCAGCAGGAGGATGGGGGGGTTGTGAGACCGGACGCTCGGAGTCCTGGGGTTCCCAGAATGCCCACGTGCTGCCCGTGTCCGTCCGCACACCCAGCCGTGGCTGAAGGAGGACACCCATGCGATCTCTGTCGTTGGGATCGCCCGGGACGTGCTCCCTCGGGCCGCAGAGTTAGAGACTCACGGGGACACCTAACTGGCCCAGTCAGTGGAGTGCGCGACCCTTGGTCTCGGGTTCGTGGGTTCGAGCCCCCTGTTGAGTACAGAGATGACTTAAAAATAAAATCTTTTAAAAAAGAACTGACAAATGAACACCGTGGGTGAGTGTTTCCTTGCGTGTCCTGGTGACGCCTAATGTGAGCAGAGAGCGTCTTCATCCCAGAGGCTGCTGTGTGTGCACCTAGTTCCCACGGGAAGAGTCCCTTTCTCTTTCAAGCGCTGCACTTCCAGGAAGCTTGCTGGCCGTGTAGGCAGACCCCTGGGGGTGGCGTCCAAGTGCTGAAAGCCATGCGGGGTGACTGAAGGGCAAGGGCTGTGGCCGCCGTGCCCTCCAGAGGGACCTGTTTCAGCGGCTGGCTTCCCTCCCCTTTCCGAAGGACCCCTCATCTCTAGATTGTTCTGGGTCCCACCGGCGTTGCAGAGGCAGGAGTCAGCATCGTCCCCCCGGGGGCCGGAGCTCCGGTCTCTGCGGGGGGCCGTGTTGCATGCTGTCCTGTGTGTTTACTGAATTGAGTTTCCCGTGACGTCAGCCATCAGTTAATTTAGCAGCTCTACTAAGCGATCCGCCTGAGAGTGTCATCAGGCACGCAGAAGCCTGTCCCATGGCTGTGTGCACAGCAGTGCCTGAGCATGGCAGCGTCCCACCTCCAGCCTTTGGAGCGGGGCTGAGGGAGCCCCGGGGGTGCCCTTTGGGGAGATGAGACGACAGATGTGTGGGAACAGGGGACTGAGGCCTGCGTGCACGTGGAGGGCTGTCTTGCCCCCAAGCCTGTGTTCGAGGGGACTTCCAGGCAGGGCAGCGGGACTGGAGGCGGGGCCTCCAGGGGCAGCCTGTGTTGTCTGAAGCTCAGGGGTGGGCAGAGGCCTCTTGTGCCAGCAGCGATGCGGGAGATGGCGCCTGCCTTCTGTGTGCGACCCCTCGGGTGAGGATGGTTGTCCCCTCCCCACGTAATTGGCGGGCTGACTTGCAGCCTACAGGAACCTCATCCCCAGTGTACTCAGTGTCTTGGCGCCACGATGGTCCATCTGTTCTCTCTCGGGGGACATCTGGGCTGTTTGCAGGGTTCGTACAAGTCCGTGTGCACGCGATGTGGCTTTGGCGGCCTCTGCACACTTGTCGCTTGAGGTGTGTGTCTAGACGGGTGCCTGGTCATACCCACCTGCAGTGGGGGTGTGGGCAAGCCTGCTCCCACACCCCTAGTTACAGAACAGGGCCTAGCCAGCCCGCCCGGCCACCTCTCTAAGGACCCCACAGCCTGCCTAGCACCTGGCCCGGCTGGTGTCTTGTTGTCACTCTGCACCGGTTGTGGCTCTTTGGCGCCTGTGGTTGGAAGAGCCAGGACCTCGCTGTTGGGGGCAGCGAGGCATCGGAGAAGGACGGAGGCGTGCACCCCAGCTTCGGGGACAGCATTAGTAACACACTCGGGCCTCTGTCCCTGGCGCCACCCTCCCCTGCCTGAGAGGTGGGTTGTGAAGGAACATGAGTGAACCCTGGGCCTGGCGGCAGACACTGTCCTAAGCTCTTAATAGGAGCTTTTATTTCTTTATTTATAGTTTGAGAAATTTAGACCTATCTTACCACACAAACTCAGGGTTCTTAACCAGCTAGGCCAGTGTTTCTGAAGTGTCCTGACAGCTTCCTGGTGTGAGAAAAACAGCGTGTGTGTCTCTGTCCTCCACACACCTCGCACACATTTAGAGTGCCTTCCTTTATGAGCTGGTATGTGTGTGTGATGTGTTCACGGTTCTGTGTTATTTCATTTTCTAAAGAATGTTCTGGAAACACCCTGGTAGGTGATCTGCACGTGGCTACAGAGCCACCATGTAGTGTTCTAGTCTCTTTGGCAAAATGCGTCTTCCGACCTTTGTCCGCTCTCTGGTTGGATCGGCTGCTGCTTGCCGCCCTTCGGCGATTCGCGGGTCAGCAGCTTGCCCTTCGCCTGGGAACCGAGACTCTGTTTATCATTTCCCTTCCGTGACCGGCGCTCTTAGGGTCCTGTCTAAAGACATTGTGCCTCAGGGCGCCCGGCTGGCTCAGTCGGTGGAGCGGGCGACGCTTGATCTCGGGCTTGTAGGTTTGAGGTCCATGTTGGGCATAGAGATTACTTAAAAATAAAATCTTAAAAAAAATAAGAGCAAAAACTTTTTGCCCAGTCCTAGGTCTCAAAGATTTTCTCCTGTTTTTATTTTCCTCCCAAAACTGCACAGGTTTTTATAGTTTTTCTTTCTTAGACTTACATCCAAGTATTTCATTTTTGTTTAGGGCAGTTGTGGGTGGCGTTGTGTTTCTGCATCCTCACTGCTGCTCTGTGCAAATACAGTCCACTCTTGACCAGAGTGGGTGTGGTGGGCACCAGCATCCGTGTACTTCTCCGGCGCATGACCCCCGACTCCTTCAGAACGGGGCTGCCTAGCTGACTGTCGGCCTGAAGCCTTACCGACAACATGCCCAGTAGGTGAACACATATTTTGAATGTGACACACGTTATCTGTTCTTACGATGGCGCAGCTGGAGAAAACCTATTTCTGCAACTGTGCTGAGTTTCCGTGTGCAAGGATGTTGTCCCGGTGCCGGCCGTGTGGGGGATTTCTGTGTGCTGATCCGGTGTTCTGCAACCTGAACTCATCACTTTTAGGGGTTTTTGGAGACTCCTTTTCTAGATGATCATGTCATCAAACAGAACATCAGAAGAACATTTTATTTCTTCTTTCCAATTTGTATGTTTTTAATTTCTTTTTCTTGCCTCACTGCACTGGCCCTTACTTCCAGTATTTGCTGTCCCAAAGCAGTGGCGGGCCCGGGGGCGTCCTTGCCTTGCTCCTGATTTGGGGGAGAAAGCATTCCATTTTTCTCAGGAATGACGGTAGCTGTGAGCTGTTGTGGATGCTTCTCTTCACGTTGAGGGTCTTCCCCTGTCCCCTCCTGTGCCGAGAGGTTTTCTCAGGAGCACTGAATTTTGTTAGAACCTTCTTCTGTAGGGGCACCTGGGGGGCAGTGTCGGTTAAGTGTCCGACTCTTGACGTCAGCTCAGGTCATGATCTCACGGTTCGTGAGTTCAAGCCCTGCATGGAGTTCTGCCCTGACAGCGTGGAGCCTCCTTGGGATTCTTTTTCTTCGCCCCTTCCCTGTGCTTGGTCACTCTCTCTTTCCCCCCAAAAAAATTTTAATTAAGTAATAATATATAAACTTTAAAAACCCCACTTTTTCTGGGTCAGTAATGATCTTTATGTGATTTTCTTCTTTAGCCTGGTGATTGGAAGGATTTTCACAGTTCAAGGCAGCCCCACATATTCTGCATTTATGCACACAAACACAGCTGTCCCCACCTGACGGTACCGTGGAGGTCACCTCACAGTCCTAGATCCTCCCCCTTCTGTCCTGCTCGTGGCAGAGCTAGGCTCCTGGCAGGCGGGCTCCGTGTCCCAGGACCTCCGTGCCTGGCACTGCCATGACTCGCCCGTACCGCCGTTTCCTGACCTTGCCTTTGGGGTGGCTGGCCTGCAGGGCGATCTGTGCTTGACGCTGCAGGGGGACCCCAGTCCGTCCTCAGGGGTCACCCTCGTGTGTGTCTCCGGGAGAAGCGTGCGTGTGTGCCCAGTCCCCCTGGTCTTTCTGCCCGTGTGTGTCCCTTCTCCCCGGGTCACCTCATCAGTGTCTGTCTGCACCTACTCCCACGCCCCCGTTCTGCCCCTGTGACTTGTTCCGCGGCTGTCGTGCCCACGTCTGTCTCTGGTTAGTCTGGGTCTTAGCTCCTTCAGCGGAAGGTGGTGTTTCTCCTGTTCCCTTCCCGCACTCTCCCCTCCCCCCTCAGAGCGGTGTGCTCACCTCGAGTGTATCAAGGGCTAGTTTTCCAGTCTGTTCTGTGATCAGCGTCTCATGCTGTGCTTTGTGCGCACGTTAGGTTCGCTCCACGAGCTGGGAAGCTTGGAGGTGCTGCTCCCCTCTGTCCGTGGGACTCCACTGCCCCTCCCGGGGGTGGGGGCCAGGGCCTCGGGGAGGAGGCGGATCTGCAACACGCTCAAGGTGACCAGCCTTCCGCTTCTAAAGTCCGGCCAGGGTGGCGCTCACACCGTGTCTTAAACACAGCCAGCTTTTTAAGCTTGCACTTACTGTGAAATGTAGCATGCCACTCAGTGTCCACAAAGGGAAACCATGCAGGTCACTCGCCGCAGAAGGCACACCGTGGAACCTTCCCTGAGCCACTCTGCGCAGGCCCCGCTGGCAGCCGCGGCCTCGGCTCTGAGTTGTCTTCCTCCTGGGACCGGCGTCCCCAGGCCCCGTGGGCTGCTGCTGTGAGAAACGTAGGTCCACACGTGGTGCGGCTTTTCTCCACGTGGCGTGTGAGGCACGTTCGGGTCGTTTGTGCGTTGTCGCCGCTGTGTCGTGTTCTGTGCCATCGTGGGCCTCTGACGCACGTGGCTGTGGTGCGTGTCCTGGGGTGTTTGTGCTCACACCGCACGAGGTTCGCACTCACGCCAGGAGGGAGCCGTTCCCTTCGCTGTATGTCTTCACTGCCGCTCGATACCTTACTTGCATTGTCGTTGGTATTTTCTGGATCGCTCAAGCAGTTGGTAGGTTTTCCATCTGCTTACTGGCCTCTTAGAGTTCCTCTTTTGTGAAGTGTCTTAAGTCTCATGGCCAGTTTTTAACAATTTATTTTATTTATTTTGAGAGACGGCGTGTAATGGGGGAGGAGCGAGGGAGAGGGAGAGAGAGGGAGGGAATGAGAGAATGAGAATCCCAAGCGGGCTGAACCCGGTGTGGGGCTCAGTCCCACGAACGATGAGATCATGACCTGAGTCAACATCAAGAATCCGACACTTTAATCCACCAAGCCCCCCGGGTGCCCCTCGTGTCCATGTTTGTACTGGATGGTTTGCCTTTTTCTTAGTGATTTGTAGGAGTTTTTAAAGTGTCAGAATTTTCAGACCTTCCCTTTATGGTTGATGCTTCTGGTTGGTTATAAGATCTTTCTTTACCTTGAAGTGGCTGTGATGGGGTCCTTCTCTACCGCTATCCGGTAGCTTCAAGCCTGTGCCTTTGCCATTTGGATCTGTGGTGTGTCTAGGAGTGATTTCTGTGCCCGGTGTGAGTTGGGGATCGTCACATTTTTCCACACAGATGTCCCGCTGTCCCTCCCCAGGGGTGGACAAAGCTGCCTTCCACTCCTTTCCTGCCGTCGGGCACCTCTGTGGCCCCGAGTCCACGCCTGCTGAGGGCACAAGCTTGTCCCCAGCTCTCCCGTGCTGGCTAGCGCTTCGTCCACACAGTGCTACTATTTTGACACTGTCTCTTGAGCGTTTTGGCTTCGACTTCATTTAATTTTGTTTATTAATGTGTATTTATGTAATCTGAGGTTCTTTTGATTTTAAGGTAATTTGCATGAGTTCTGTCTTTCTTCTTTTAGAGACCTTTTCCACTTTTCCTCTTAGGACAGCTTGGGCTTCTGCCCAGTCGCTGTTCTGTGGCCGCACGCCAGTCCTCCCTGGGTTGGGCTTGTGTCCTGGCGGCAGGTCTTTCCCCGCAGGGCCCTGCCTGTGCTTCTGTGCAGGCTCTCCGCCTCGTTGGGCCAGTTCCCTTACAACACTCAGGGTTAGCGAGGGCCCCACGCAGCTTTGTCACGTGGGTTATAGCTCTCAAATTACTACGTTAACGTGTTGTCTTCAAAAGTGTAACTGGGGGGCACCTAGGGGGCTCAAGTCGGTGAAGCGTCCAACTTCGGCTCAGGTCATGTTCTCACAGTTTGTGAGTTCGAGCCCCGTGTGTTTGTGAGTTTGAGCCCCACATCCGGCTCTGTGCTGACAGCTCGGAGCTTGGAGCCTGTGTCTCCCTCTCTCTGCCCCTCCCCTGCTCTCACTCTGTGTCTGTCTCTCTCAAAAATAAATAAACATTAAACAAAAAGCCAAAAAAAACGTATAACTGAGGGAAACTTTAAACTTCTAATTCACTTAAAAATAATAAAAGTAGTACATATAAATATAAATTTTTACTGAAAAGTAACTATTGTACAACCAAAATTAACGGAAGTTCAGTGAAAATAGCGGCATTTGTTTTCTCTCCCGGCCGATCTCTTCAGTGTCCGCCCTGCATAGTGGCCGGATCCTGCCGCCTGTTCTGCACTCCATCTAGTGCGTTCCGCTGCCTTTTTAAGTATAAAAACAATCCAGCCTCTCACAGTGGGCGGTGTGAGAAGGGACAGTTTGGGGACCTTCTCACGGGCTCTGGAAACCCTCCTGGTGGCCGTGGACACTGCCGAAGGATGGCTGCGTTCTGTGCATTAGCGGGTCTCTCCTTGTGGGGTCTGTGAGCTCCCGCGTCGGTCGTGGGGTAGTGTCGCTTCTCTGAGCAGCTCTCCCGCACGATGACGCCTTTCATTTCACAGGATTAAACAAGTAACCGAAAAATTTTTTTCTTCAAATTTTTTTAATGTTTATCTTTGAGAGAGAGAGACACACACAGTGCAAGTGGGAGGAGGGGCAGAGAGAGAGGAGACACAGAATCCAAAGCAGGTTCCAGGCTCTGAGCTGTCAGCACAGAGCCCGACGCGGGGCTCGAACTCACAGAGTGCAAGATCATGATCTGAGCTGAAATCAGACACTCAGCCGACTTAACCACCCAGGCGTCCCTAAAAAGTAACCTTTTAAAGTCATGAGTAATCTCATTAACATGTCTTTAAGCCCTGGGATGCCCTTGGGCTCATGGGCGGAGACAAGTTTTCTTACGCTCAGGTTTCACTTGGAAGCTCAGAAATCAACTACTGTTAATTCTTCTTGAAGTGATAACTGCAGTAGGTTGATTTTTTAAGAAGATAACTGCCAAATACCCAGTTCTTGATGATAATAAATATTATCTTTTTTGTTTGAGAGTGTTCCTAGTGAAGCCTGTGTCCCATGAAATCGGCTGGCCGGCCGGCCCCTCCCGAAGGCTCTGTCTGTGCCGGCGCTGCCCAGCAGGCCCCTGCTGTCTTGCCCGAGTCAGCGCGGGGACTCTGGTTTGCCTCTCGCTAAGATTTTAAATTGTGGCTTTGTTCTCAAGGAAGGTGCGGGTGTTGTACTGCGGGTATATGAGGGCCTCCCCTTCTCCTGGGGTGCAGTGGCACCCCACCCCTACCAGCCCCGAGGGAAAAGCTGTGTTGGCCTCATAGGCTCCCGAAAGAGGCTTGGGCACCCTCAGCGTCTGCAGACAGCATGGCCACCGCCACCCACGGCACCAGACCAGATGAGGGGGCGCATGGGGGGCAGTGTGGCCACGGTCCCGTAACACTTGATTTATGGACATGGACATTCTAATTGCATGCGATTTTCATAGGTGACAAATTTGAGTTTCTTTGTCTCCCAAAAATGTAAAATATGAAACCCAGGGCACCTGTCTGAGTCCGTCAGTGGAGTGTGTGACGCTTGATCTTGGAGTTGGGAGTTTGAGCCCCAAATTGGGTGAGATTACTTCAAAATGAAATCTTAAAAAAAAAAAATATGAAACCCATCCTTGTGTTGTCATCATTGTTGTTATTTATTTATTTTTGGAGAGAGAACACATCCTGTCATCACAGAGCACAACACAGGGCTCGATCTCACGACCGTGAGATCATGATCTGAGCCAAAAATCAAGAGTCGGATGGACGCTCAACTGATCGAGCCGCCCCGGTGCCCCTGTGACCCGTTCTTAGCTCTGTTTTTACCTAAGCAGGGAAAGTACTGGCTCTGGCCTAGGGCCGTAGTTTGTGACCTGTGCGACCTCTCGTCTCCTCGGGAAGGTGGAGGGCGACCGGCCGGAAGCTGGCTTCGGTGTGCTCCTACCCCTGGGGATGGTGTAGCCGAATCGGGTGTTCGAGCCTCTGTTGCTCCATTGCTGCCTGGCATGGGTCTGACCTAGCCAGTCCTACTCCTTTGCTGACGACTTGGGCGCCGCCCCTGTCCCCGCGGGCACGTGTCTGGGGACGTGGCGAAATCCAGTCCTTTGGTGCTGGTGGTTTCCTTCAGTCAGGTTCCCTGTGTCCGAAGAGTCCTGTCCTAGGCCGTCTGTTGTGTCACTCACTTCTCTGGAACCATCGTTGCACTTGTGGGACAGTGGGCTTTTTGTGTCAGTTCTGCAGAACTTGGCCTTTTCTCTCCTTTTTAACGTTTTGGATCTTTCATTCTCTCTCCTTGAACTTTTCTTACTCTTCTAAAACCCATGTCACCTCTAGGCCATTGTCTCTCTGCTGCTGCGCGGTGTGTCTCTGAGCGGAGCTCTCAGAACCCCCTCCCGGGTGTGAGCTTGCTCTCGCTGGGCCCTGCCCCGGCCGCTGGAGGGGGTCGCCTGCGCCCGCTGCTGCCACTGCCGCCGCCGAGCTTTCCCCGTAAGAGCTGCTCTGGTCCGTCTTGTGGACGCGGGGCCCACAGGGCGTGTGCCCACCTTCCTGGAATGTAGCCGTATCCCCTGGCGTTCCAGCTCTGATTCACACAAAGCCAGTAAAAATGCCTTCCAGGTTCCTACAGTTTCTTGCTGTTAGCTTGTCACATGAAAAGGGAAGATCGGGTTAAATCCTTGGATTTTTGCTAAACCGTAGGCATTGCGGCATGTCTCGGCAGGAGCCTCTGTCCCGTGAGTCGTGTCCCTGCCTGCATGGAGAGATTCCGGTAGATCCTGCTCCGAGAAGGGACGACGGCGCGGCATCGAGGTGCCTGCCGAGACAGCCCCAGGAGTGCGTGTGGAGCAGCGGGCCGTCCCGGCTGCGGTGGCCGCTCTCACGCTCGAGCGGCGCTCCGAGCACCTTTGGGAGGGCATGTACCTCGTCACCATCCTTGTTCGGAGGGCTCTTGTCGCGTCTGCTCTGCCACCTCCCTCGAGTGGACTGTCCAGGCACCCAGTGCAGGGTCCCGGGGCAAGCAGGAAAGAGGCCCCGCCTGCCGGTGTGCGCCCCTGGGTGGGGAGCTGGCTCCGGACGCCCTGTGTGGGCTCTCACCCAGGCCGAGAGGTCCCTGGCAAATCCCCGGAGCCAGCGCTGTGGGCGCGGTGCCTTCGCGTCAGAGGACTCGCCCAGCTCCAGAAGCTCTCCAGGGCTTTCCCGAGTGGTCTCTGTGCCCCCCCCCCCAACAGCCCGCGAAGCCACAGCAGCTGCCTTCCAGTTTGGGGTGCGGGAAATGCGTGGGTGCAGCAGCCCCTCCTGCGCAGGAGCTGGTTCGCGGCGGCAGGCCTCACACCAGCCGTCTCAGGCCCGTCGCCCCGCATCCACACTGCTCTGCGGGGGTTTCCTGACCTACCGCTGCTTGGGTGCCGGGCGTCCAGCCCGCGTGTGTCCCGGAGCGCTGCGGAATGCCTGGCTCCGAGGCGGGCCCGAGCGTCCCCGTGCTCAGACCAGGCATCTTCTCACACTGGCGCTCACGACGCGTCTGAGTAGGGACGGCTAGGTGGCCTCGGACCTGAGACACGATGGCAATCCACTGGTTTGTTCCATTAGAAAGTCCCAGAGCCTAGGCTGAGGTAGCCTTGTAACTTGTTAGAAGGGAGGACCCCCCACCACAAAGATTGTTCCCCGTGACGGCTCTGTGGGGGGGGTGCGGTCCCCGCCTCTCCTTGGGCTGAGCATCGAATGCCCAGCAGTGAGCAGGGAGGCCTGTGGCATCGCGGCAGCCTCTACCCTCAGAGGGGACCCACGGAAGAAGTGATGAGCTGAGCTTCTGACGCGTGGCTCTGCCTGGCTTAGGAGAAGACGTGGGTGGTGACAAGAGTTGCTGTGGTCTCACTGTGTCCGCGTCCTTCCCTTTGCTGGCGTGGCCGTTTCCCGAAGTCGAGGGAGAGGCTGACGGGACGCAGGGCCGTGGGACGGCGTGGAGACCAGGCAGCCTGGGAGAGGGTTGGAGTGACCAGGAAGGTGGAAGAAGACAAAGGCGCTTTTGAGACGATCAGCTGGCTTGTCGTTGAAATAACAGGGAGGACTCGGGTGCCCTGGGCCCCAGGTTCCAGATGGGCCAGCTCTCCGCGGCCGGGGGCCGGGACGCGTCCGTGGCAAGTCTGAGCCCTGGAGCAGACCGCCTTTTGAACCTGTGCCGGCCCCTTGGAGAAATGCGTCTGGTGTGCTGGTCCTCGTGCGCCTGACGAGTTGCGAGTTTTGAGGTGGTTGTAACCGCGGCAGTGAGGTGGTCTCGGCTGTCATCGTGCGCAATGTCTTCCGGAAAAGAGAACACGATATTGGGGATGACACTCCTAACCCGCCAGCCAGGGGTGTTCCCAGCCCCTGGGGGAGAGGTGGGGTGGTGCCCCGAGGACAGCGGCCTTGAGGAGAAAGGGAGGCCCTCTGCTAGCCACAGGACACTGCACGCTTGGCCAGCAACCGGCGTGAAATGTCCCTTGGGCCGTCCTGGTGAGGTTTGGGCCCGCAGTCACTCTGTGACAGACTGCACGGAATTAGCTGGATGCTCACAGAATGAACTGTGAAAGTTAATGAAGGGAAATCTCATTGACAGTGGAGTTGCGCGGTGAGCTGGGGGAGCTCTCGCACCCACCACCGGCTGTCAGGAAGCGACCACCGCGCAGGCAGATTCTACTTCAGCAGCTTTCCCTCCTCCCTCAGCAGCAGCCCAGCCAATGAGGGACCCTCACAGCCCAGCCAGTGAGAGGCTGTCACCCACCGCCCAGCCAGTAAGGGACTGTCACTGCCCAGCCAGTGGGAAGTCAAGTTTACTCCAATGGACTTCTACTTTACAACAGCCCCGCCCACCCCTCCCCACCTTCTGCTCTAAAAGAGCCGCCTCTTCTCTGGTCCTTGGAATTGCATGTGGTTTTGCCCTGGCTTGTTAGTGCTGGTTGCCATTCTCTGCTATTTCAGAAGAAAGCCGTTGTTACTAATAAGAGAACTAGAGGTTTAATTTAGAGTGTTTGCAGAAAACACGGGCAAGTGTCTCTGGGAGCAAGGGTGGCTGCCCGTGGCAGTGGGGTGTGTGTCAGAGCCGGGGTCAGAGGAACTGGACCCAGCAACGTGCACCCAGAGCCTCGGCGTCCTCGCCTTAGTGCTGACAGTGAGAACCGAAACAGGCAGCCTTGGCCTGGTGCTTAGTGGTTTGCACAGTACTTTCCAAGCCGCCGGGTGTGCCTTCGAGGGCCTCCGTGGAAGGCCTTCAGGTGGCACTCTGTGGCTCAGCCTGTCCAGTCCTGGGCAGCGCTCTTTCCCAGCCTCAGACCCGGGCCCAGCCAGACAGCACCCCAAGGCTCTCAGGGCGCATGAGCAAGCTCACAACTAACCTCGCTCCTTCCTCTTGCCTTGCGGCTTCTGTGGCTCTTTGGAAGGATAATTGGCTTTGGGGGTGGAGGCAGCGTCCTGGAACCGAACCGCTCTGTGGCTGTCGTGCCGTCCTTCCCACTGCCCAGGCAGGGCAAGTGGCAGGAGGTGGCCGGTCTTTCTGTGCAGGGGTCTCAAAACTCTACTCTGACTAGGGAGAGCGCCTAGCAGAGCCGGTTCAGGGACACAGAGTGAAGTCACTTGTCTAAAGAATGAAGTGGCCGCCCGTGCCCCTCTCTGGGTGTAGACCGCGTGGGGTGGACTGAGAGGTCAGGCTTCAGACGGCGCGGGGTCTGCAGTGCGGCCACTCGGTCGCCCAGGCGTTGCCCACACGGTCTCCACAGACTCGTGTTTTACACCCAAGAGCAGGAGGGTTGGACACCCCGTGACGACTGTGCTCGATTTCTCATCACGAGAGCGGGCAGGCAGGAAGTTTTAGACGTAACTTCTGCGTCATCTTTAAATTTCTACGGAAACATCGCCCGTGAGCTCAGCAGCTGTCTCTGAATCCGGCTCTGAGAGGTCACTCAGCTAGACTGAGATGTTCCGGTGTTGTAGTGGGAAATTGGAGAGGAACGTTGTAGTTTCAAGCAGAGAGGGAAAAAGTGTCGTTTCAGGCCCCAACCACTGGAGCGCGTGGATGGAAACCCCCTTTCAGCCTGCTTCGCGCGCGGGGCGGGGGGGGGGGGGGGAGTAAGTGTCAGGAAACGAATAACGTTGGTCAGCCTTGTCCCTCTTCCCCCAATGAATATAGATGTCTTCTTAGGTCAGTTAAGTACCAGAGGACACTTTGTGACGTGTTAGCAGTCAGTGTGGGGAAATAGGGGTTCCAGAAGACACGGTGCTCCGCACACGGCGAGCAGGACACAGCAGGGAGTGGAGCTCAGAGACCGCACTTCCGAAGCCACGCTTCATACACAGCCACGGCTCTTAATTCCAGGTTAGTTAGTTGCCAAAAACGCTCACCCAGAAGGCAAAGCACAGAGGCGTGTTGCTGAGGAAAGAGGAGATAAAACAGTGCACGTGGTCTGTTTGTTTAAAATGTTTCCTAGGGGCACCCGGGTGGCCCAGTCGGTTGAGCATCTGACTAGGTTTTGGTTCAGGTCATAATCTCACAGTTTCGAGGGTTCAAGCCTCCCGTCGGGCTCTGCGCTGGCATCTGCAGTCCGCTTGGGGTTTTCTCCCTCCCTTTCCCTCTACCTCTCCCCTGCTCGTGCCGTCTCCCCTGTCTCTGTCTCTCTCAAATAAATAAACAAAAAAATAATAAAATGTTTTCTGACCCTGATGATGAAAATGTAAAGAGTATAAAAAAGAAGCCAGTGGCTTTTGGGAAGAGAGAGTTGATGCAGGGAACGAACAAAAGGCCTGGGAGGAATAGGCCGTGGTCTGGTCAGGTTGGACGGCCACGGGCAGACCTTGGAAGGAAGTCGATTGCACTCTCAGGTCCCAGAGGGAGCCCACACAGAGCCACCGGGGAGGGACCAGGATGGCCAGGAGGCAGAAGACAGGAGCAGGGACGAGGTCTTCGCCAGAGCCTTGCTGAGGTTTCTGCAGGAAGAGCAGGCAGACCGCGGGGCTCGGCTTAGGACGGGCCCGTTTGAATAGTGCTGTGGGCTGGGCTCCAGGTGCCTGGCGGCCGGCCTGCGTGTGTTCGATAAGGGATGGCCGGTAGGTTTGTGTAGGAAAGGTTTGCTCTCTCTAAGAAAAGGCCAACTCTGGGAGGGACAGTCTCTCCCCAGGTAGCAAGATTTTTCTTTTGTTTTGTTTGTAGCACGTTAGAACATCAAAATACAGAAAATAAAAACCATGATTAATACAGTGTGTGTCCTGGGCTTCCTGGGAAGTGCAGGGGCTGGCTCAGCGGGCACAGGTCTGCGCGTCGAAGCTCTTCGGACATCTGGGGACCCGGGAGGACGCCCTCAGAAGCGTCACGCGACTGCCCTCTGCTCGTTTGATTTGGGAGAGTTGGAGAATTGGGTCTGCGGCGCTTTCTGAAGGCTTCTCGTCCCACCCGTCTGTCTGGGGCTGCGCAGCAAGGGTCCTGCTTTCCCGGAGGGCGAGTGGGGTTGGGACTCAGAGCGTGGTGGGTGTGACCCGCTGCGTCCGGGCCAGGCGAAGGACCCCCAGAAGAACAGGGCCGAGCTCTGCGTCATGGAGCACACCGCTGCTACCCTGGGGGTGAGTCCCGAGGCCCCCTCCCGGTCACCTGTCCCAGCGTGGAGCACAGCCCCCTCAGAGCAGCAGGTGACACTCGTTCCCTTCCAGGGCACAGATTTGAGATTGCCTGGGTCTCGTCTGTATTGATCCTGATTGACCCTCTGTGTTCTCTCTTTCGAAGCAGACGGTTGATGACGAAGCGATGGCAGTATAAATGAAGATCAGGTGAGGGGAGAAGAACGATGCCCAAGGGCGGGTGTTCCAGAACACCACAGCACGAGGACTTTTCCCTCAGCAACGACATGGTGGAGAAACAAACGGGGAAAAAGGTAACGCCCGAGCTGCCCTCCTCCTCACTGGCTCTCCATCACTGGACACTCGCCTGCTCTGACTGTCCGTCCGTCCGTCTGTCCTTGTTCCCCCTGCGGCCGTGGTGAGACAGGGATGGTCTGCTCGTGCCAAAGAGGACCTTTACCTTGAGGATGTGCTCATTACTTGGGGACTGAAGTTAAGCTTTAAATTTTACGTTTGAGTACGCATTGCCGAGATAATGTTGTTTTAGCCTCAGTTTCCTAGCTCTCGGGGCCCCAGCTGTCTGTCATGGCTTCACTGAGCCCCAGTTTGTCATTTAGCCATGTTTGCCTTGTCCCGAGCAGGAACACTGGGGGGATGTACTTTTACTTCCAGCTTGGCTCGTTCTCCGTGTGAGTAGGAACAGGCTGTGTGACTCTGAATCCCCCTGTCTTAGAACTCAGCGTGCCGTCAACTCTGGGCTCCAGGGGCCCCTGTCCCGCAGCCTCGGGTGCCACTCCTGAGTGTGGCCTTGGAAGCAGACAGACAGAAGCAGGTGCGGGCCCCGCCGTGTGCTCCGTGCGTGCCTGTGAGCACATCTCCCGTCAAGAGAGCCGCCTGTGCTGCTGGAGCCGAGGGGAGGGCCACGCCGACTCGCCCGTGGAGCGGCGCCGCCCGCATCATCACCCTCCACCTTGGTGTGTCCCTGTCTCCCTCGATGCCCACGTGGCCTGCCATCTACACGGTGGCCTCTGTGACTCTCCTCCCCAGCGCTGGTCTTCTGAGCTGCCTCCCTGCCCCACCCCCGTCCCAGCACTTGGATCGGAAATTCCCTTGACGGTGCCCCTGCTGTCTCGGGCGGTGCCTGGGGGTGAGGGGGGAGGCTAGCTTGTTTTCCGCGTGCGGGACTGAGTGAGCAGAGCCGTGCGCCTCGCTGGGTTAGGTGAGGCGTGAGTCAGCCTGTGAACACGAGCCTGCCTGGCGCCCGTCGGAGTGGCCGGGCATCTGCAGCCCCTCGCTCGCTCGCTCTCACTTGCCCCGCCCCCAGCACCCAGCGCCGTAGCGGGTAGGCGCCACAGCACGGAGCCGCGGGCAGGCTGAGGCTTGACCTTGGCCTGAGCTCGCAAGGGAGAGGCCTGCATGCCCGGGAGGCCTGTGGAGGGTCTGGGAGCAGCTCGTGTTGGGCGGCGCCGGTGTGCCCTGGGGGGGCTGGTGACTCCCACTCCGGGACACTTTCACCCCGAACGGCGAGATCGTCCTCGGTGGTCATGGTTCCCGGGTCCGCGTGTGGATTGCTTGGTCACGGGACGAGGGAGAGGCCCCACGCGGCCTGGTTCCCCCAAGCAGGCGGACAGCAGGAGACTGTGTCTGCCGCCCAGTTCTCCATGTGCGTGGCCTCTCCACAAGGACTTGCCAGCCCAGGTGGACACCAGCACAGGCGCCCGGGGCTCAGCCCCTGCCCCGGGAGGGCGGCTGTGTGGGCCCCGTGCGCCCCTCGCTGCCTTCCCACGCGGGGCTTGCTCTAGGCTGGCGTGAGTCACTCCTTTACTCGCAGACGCTCACTGGACCCTGCGGCCCCCTGTGGCCCGCGGGAGCAGTGCCGACACCGTGGCCGCAGGAGACGTGTGTCTGGCTTTGTTATTTTTTACCCCCGTACCAGCCAAGATCAACATTTTCTTGGCTCCCGTGACGATCCCTGCTTTGCGTGCGAGGGAAGCCCAGCGAAGTTGGGTGAGCTCCTGCCGCAGCCCGTCTGCTCAGCAAGCTTCCGCAGCCTCGTCTGCGCCGAGAGCCTCCTCGGCGCCTCTGTGCCCGCCGGGGGCCAGCCCCTGACCCACTCCGGCTCCGTGGCGGGGGTTTGCTTTCCCTGCGCAGCTAGTGAGGGGAGGAGCTGGGGTCCAGAGACCGTCACCTTTTCTAGGGAAATAGAATGTCATGTCTTCTAGTCTGTTTTTAAAACCCGGGCTGAATCCCCGCCCAGATCGGAATACGCAGTCCCACCACTGGCCTGGGAGGCCTCCACCATGTCACTGTGGAGGAGGCCCCCCGCGGGGGTCTGTGAGAGGGACGCGCTCTTCACCGTTCCGCCCCATTCAGAGGCCCTTCCCCGTAGCAGCCCCTCCCGGCTCGCGCAGGGATGACCGTGCGGCCCCTTCTGGATGCGGTCTTCTGCCGGGGAACGTTCAGGCCACTCCCGCTGGGGCGCAGCAGGCGATGGCGCGAGCGCGTGCACGCTGGGAGACACGGCTTAGGAGTTTGTCAAGGTGACGGCCCCGGCCCGCGCCCCAGACGCTGGGAAGGTGGAGGTCGGCCCCTGCCCCTGTCCTGTGACTGGTATGGCTCACCTCTGGCCCCCCGGGGGTGCGGTGACATCTTGGCATTTTGTCCGTGTTCTTCTCTGTGAGGGCGCTCTCCTCTCTCTGGAGTCTCCGATTCACGGAGGATCAGGATTTGCCGCGCAGGGTGGCGGTGGGGGCCGGTGGTCGTCATCTTTCCTGTGGGTGTTTACCGTCGCTCGCCGACCAGGCAGCTGGGGCTCCATCCTCTGCTCTTCCTCCTGCAAAGGTTCTTCCTCCTGACCCTTTGGTCCTTGGTCCACCGCCCCCTCGAGTGACTGCTGGAGTTTTATAGTCTGGTTGTCTGCACTTCAGTCTGCCAAACTTTGTCAGTTCTCCAGAATCATCTTTGCTAATTTCGACCCTTTGCATTTCCTTAGATGTTTTGGAATAAGCCGGTTGATTTGCAAAGAAAGCCTGCTGGTATTTTGACAGGATCACTTTGAACGTAAAGATGAGTTCGCAGAGAATTGCCGTATGAACAGTTTTTGCATTTTCTGACCCACGAACGTGGGTATTCCTCCATTTTTAGACGTCTTCATTTTCTCTCAGTAGCGTGTTAGAGCTGTGTGGAGGGCTTAAACATCTTTTGTTACTCTTCTGTATCTGAGGTCTCTGGATGGTGATCCAAGTGATGTTTTAACATCGGTTTCTAATTGTTGATGGTTTATAAAAATCAGCTACTTTTCTGTATCCAGCAGCTCCTAATTCACTTATTGGTCTGAATGGTTTGATTTTCATGCATATACTGCTAACATTTTAAGACGAATAGGTTGTTACTGTTGAGGGGAAGTGGGGGGAAGGGACTGGGCCGAATCGGACCGGAGGAGACTGAGCACTGGGTCCTGTCTGTTCCCAGGATCCACTCCGAGAGGCCGTGTGTGCGGGTGCCTTTCTGACACTGGAACTTTCCGTTTGTGACTGGGCTGATTTATCCATTTGCCTTTTGAGGGGGCACTTGGGAGGTTTTGTTTCTGTCGTTACGAGCAGGAGAGCCGTTCGAGAGCACAGGGTCTCTGTGTGTGACATCGTGTGAAATCCACACACCACCCCCCCACCCCACCCCCGCTCTGGCACCGGCTCTGCCTGTTCTTGTCAGTATTTGATACTGTCAGCCTCTCGTTTTAGTATTTGTTTATTTAGAGAGGGAGCGTGAGGAAGGGAGGGGCAGAGGGAGAGGGAGAGAGAGAATCTCAAGCAGGCTCCCGCTGTCAGCAAAGAGCCCGACATGAGGCTTGAACCCATGAACCATGAAATCATGACCTAAGCTGAAACCCAAGAGCCAGCCTTGGCCTCTCATTTTAGCTGCTGGGGGGGGGGGGGCGTTGTTTTAATTTGCCGTATCCTAATGTAGAACACCTTCCCAAATGCGAGTCCCTTACATGGATATTTTCTTTCGCAAAGTGCATATTCAGATCTTTCGCTCTTTTAAAAAGAGCTGTTTTGTTCCTCAGTAGCAGTGGGGACCGCGCCTCTCCCTCCTAGAGGGAGCACTTCTATGTCGGCCCTCGGGTGCCGGAGCCCTTGCTCCCCTGTGCTGGGAGCTCTTGTCAGGATCAGTGGTGAATTGTATCACGGGGGTTTTTTTTTTGCAACTGTTGGGGTGATCCTATGACTTTCTTAACTTCATTTACATTCATTTCTTTTTAAGTTTGTTTATTTTGAGAGTGCGAGTGAGTGTGCACGTGTGGCGAGTGTGGGGAAAGGCGGAGGGAGGGAAGGAGACGGAGAATAATCTCCTGGAGCTCGACACGGGCTCGATCCCACGACCCTGGGATCATGACCTGAGCCGAAATCAAGAGTCCAGTGCCCCAAGTTACGTTGATTTTCAAAATTTCTTGCCTTCCTGAATGCTTTGTGATTGCTGTTATTTATGTTACCTCTTTTTTACCTGTGGTTCCAGTTCCCTGTAGATCAGACTCGCCAGGAGTATCCTTGGTGGGAAAGTGTTTACAGTTTGGGGGTTTTGCTGGTGGGCATTCTTTAGTCAATGCTGGGGGTGGCAGGGTGCAGCCTCGCCTCCCAGGAGCCCTTCCTTGTCCCTGCCCCAGGCCCCCCCTGCAGTCCACGTGCCCTCAGAGCAGTGTGTTCTGCCAGAGATCTCCCCGGTCATTTGAGGGTTTCTCATTAGTTGCTCGGGCTGGAAGACCATGGGGAGCATGGGCCATATGGACTGTGGCTGTGCTCAGTCCTGGCAGGTGGCTCCTCCTGGGAGCAGCCCCGAGGATCCCTGCCACTGCGAGGGTGCCATGGGTGCGTGGCTGTGGCTGGACCACGTTTGCTGATAGCTTCCCTGGGGAAAATTGCAGGAAGCCAGGCTCCCGGTGGGGAGGGGAGCGGCTCTGCACGTGCAGCCCACCGCGTGCCCTTCGGGGCCTCTTCGTATGCTGTGGGCAGGGCAGGGAGGCTGGGGGTGGTGCTGCGAGCAAAGCGAGCCATCCCCCCAGGACAGTGTTATCAGCCAGGGCTTGGGGGGTCCAGGGCAGTCAGCTGCTGCGGCCAATAAGTGGGGGGGCTCCTGCCTCCCCTTGGTGCCGGGTCCGTCATCACCCGCCCCACTCCTGCCCCCAGGGCCCCCAGCCACTTCCGCTTGCACACGGGGCCTCCCGACCTGGCGAGGACAGCGCTGTGCGGCAAGCGGCCACTCGCTCATCCTGAGTCAGTGCTCTCTGTCCTTCTGCGGAAGGCGCTGACGCACCCGGCCGACCCGCTGGGCAGGGTGGCCCTGGGACGCTGGCTTCACGGTCCTGACCCTGCAGGAAAACTGCCCCGAGACTCGAATAGGAAGGAGGTGATGGCGGTGTGCCCCCCCCCCCCCCCCCGCCGCAGGGGTTTGGCCCGCGGGCTCTGTCCCCCAAGAACAGCCCCGTGGTGTCACGGCGGGCCCCTTCCGGGAAGGGAGGAGCACAGCGTCTCTGGAGGCCCCTCGGGCGGAGGCGTTCAGAGTGGGAGACAGGACTCCCTGCCCGCCAACATCCCCTTCTCAAGGCCAGCTCTTGTCTTCCTCATTGTCTAACCCCTCCCTGGGAAGGCCGGACTGGAGGCAGCGTGTCCCTCTGCTGTCTGCATGAGACTGCTCCCGCCTGCGGCCGGAGGAAGGTGGAGGAAGCCGTGTGAGCCCCCGTGAGCCCGGAGGGCGGGAGGTGCTGCTCAAGGTCCAAGTACGAGATTCACGTTAGTGTAGACGTGGGGACTCGGCACACTTAACCTGGGAACAGCGTCTTCTGAAAGCATCGTGTTCTTTTCTAGGATAAAGATAAAGTTTCTCTGACCAAGACCCCAAAGCTGGACCGCAGTGATGGAGGGAAGGAGGTGAGGGAGCGAGCCACCAAACGGAAGCTTCCCTTCGCCGTGGGGGCCAATGGAGAGCAGAAGGACTCGGACACAGGTACGGCCCCGCCCCCGCTCCCTGCCGATCACCCCGGGCCGCCTTCCCCGCCCTATTCGGCTCTTCCCCGGAAAACGTCCTTGACGTCCCTCCCTCAGGCGTCTCCTGACACTGTCCCCGCCTGGGGTGGGCCCCCGGGACAGGTGCCCCCCAGCCTCTCTGCACCTCTCGGCTTTGAACCGGGACTGTCCGAGGAGTCCTGCTGGGGCCGGGTGGGGTCCAGAGTGAGCTGTGAGGACGCCTTCTCTGTTCTTGACGTTCGGGGTGACTCGGTGCGTCTAGGAAAGGGTCGCGCGCAGGGAGGCCCCCCCCCAGGAGTGCCGGGCAGGAGCACCCCCCCCCGGGGAGGCTCCCGGCACGTGCCCCGCTGCGGCCACGAGCGTGGGCTCCCTCCCGAGGGTCCCGGCCCCCTTGCTCTCTCCAGTCCCCGGGAAACCCCGGGCTGCAGGATAAGTGTGTTTTCCCTTAGGGCTCCAGAAGCACACAGGTTAAAGCCAGTTGTTGGGAACAGAAGCCAGAGGGAGCACGGAGGGGGAGCCAGAGCCAGAGCAGTGTTCCTGCGGGTGTGGCGGGGCCTGGGGCGCAGGGCAGGGCTGTGCGTGCTCGCGTGTGTGTGCGTGAACATGAGCCTGCGTCTGTGTGCATATCTGCACACGGGCCTGCACCTGTATCTCTGGGTATGTGTGTGCATGGGAGGGCGAACGACACTGGGCACGTGCAGTTTACCGTGGACACCATCTGGAGCTGCCCCTGGGCCCGCGCCTTCTGCCAGCCCCAGCGACCTCTGCCTCTTGACCTTTGTGCTCGGGGCCTGTCCAGCCTGCTGGTCATCCGACTGCTTTGTAGAGTGTGATCCGGTCACAGGCAGGGGTGGAGAGGGGCACTCACCACCAGAGGGCCATGGGACCTGGGGTGAATTCAGCCGCAGGACGAGGAGCTGAGGCCCCTGCCGGAAAGGGGCGTGGATGGGCCTTCTGCGGGCGAGGGTCTGTGTCAGGTAGCGGGAAAGTGGCAGGTCCTGAGACGAGATAAACAGGCTAGAAGACGGGGAGAAACGGCAGGGGGAACAGCCTGGAAATGTGCGCCTGTGCCGTGGCTTTTATACCACGAGGTGCCAGGTCCCTCCCCCACATCTTTCTGTGCAGGGGCTCCCCGAGCACACGTCCCCTTGTTTAAAAGCCAGAGAAGTGGGCTTCCTTTTGCCGCCTACGATATTGAGGAAGGTCGTGAGCCCCCAGGGATCCTTCACGAGGGTTCGACATGGCCTACGGCTCCTGTGGCTGAGCTGGCACGGCGGGGACAGGGAGAGGCCCGTGGATGCACGTGGACACCCCGGGCTCCTGCCGGAACAGAGGGACTCACGGACATCCCTGCTGCTCAGGCTTTCGGTCCGGAGGAACTATTTGGTCCATTAGCTCTCTGGATGGTGGGGGTGTGAGGCGGGCGCCTGGCCTCTGGGATGTTCCGTAAATGCCCCGGCAGCCCTGCTGTGAGGCAGGGAGGCCGCGTTGGAGCTGCTTCCTGGGAGAACCTGCTGGCTGAGCCGCGTGCCTGGGTAGCACGTGCTCCGGGGCTGCCCACTCGATCGGCTTCGTGTGCTGCCAGCAGGCTTTCTGGATTCATCTGTTGCTGGCTAGCATTTCAGCAAGAGGCTGCCAGATGGGTTCACCGGAACCCACCTGCAGGGAGTCCTCACGGTTTTTCTCTGTGAGCCGTGGGTCCAGGTGAAGGCAGGGAGGGAGTTACTGTTAGGTAGGAAGAAAGTGAAGAACGTTTTGGTTTTCCAGCCAAGGACTATGTTACAAAACTCTAAACGCATGGAAATACAGTATTTGCCCTCATACAGTTATTACCGTTTTGGGGGCCGATTTTACATCGTCCATTTCTGCTTTGTTAAGGTAACAAAGCTGAATTTTCCAGTAAGAGGCTTCTCCTGTGGGCGTGTCGTGCAGGACTTGTATCAGGAAATTTCAAACTCGAATCTGTGCGCGTCACACACAGCATTGGGCGGCGTGCTGCCGGGCCCCGGCTGGCGCTGCAGGCCTGGAGGCCGCGGTGCTGTCTGCACCTGTGCTGAGCAGAGTACCTGAGCTGGGTGCCGACTGCGAGAGACCAGGTGCCTCCCCGCCGCCAGGCTGTGGCTCCCCCATGGAATCGGGAGGCAGAAGCCACGCAGGGACAGAGTGAAGGAGTGAACTCTGCCGAGTGACTCCTGGTTCCCCTCGGGGCCAGGTGGGGGCTGCTCACGGTCCCCCTGTAGCCCCGCCCTGCCCAGCCCCTGCTCCTCCGCGTCCCTCCAGCGCCCTCTGCTGGGAAAGATGTGGCCCTGCGCTCACCGAGAGGGGATGCGGCCCAGGGCTCCAGAGCTTGGGGTTCCGAGCGACAAATACTTTCCTCAGCCATGCCCCCCAAGTGGGAAGAGGAGGCTGACGGGCCTCCTCCTAGGGACCACCGAGCCACCAGAGAACATTGTCCTGTTTCCTCGACCCCCAGGAGGTGGCCTCCACCGTGCTTAGTCAGGCCTGGGGGCGGCCTGCCAAGAACAGCACAGCTCGCCTGTGGTGGAAGCTGGACGCACTCCACACCGAGCCGATCCGCGCCAGACCGCCGCAGGTGGCTCGTCACTTTAGCGGCCCACAAGGCACCCCGGACAGCCCGTCCTTCCAGAGCCAGGTCTGTCTGGCGCAGGAGGCTCAGGCCGCGTGTGCTCGCCCGAAGCAGGCCTGGTGTCTTCTAGGAAAAAGAGGCTCAGAGAAGGCTCCCCCCGTCGCTGCTGAGGAAGGAGGCGGAGGCCTCACAAGGCGGCCTCTCCCGGGCAGGTGGCCTGAAGCCTGCTTGCCCAGCCCTCCCTCCTTACGGTGCTTGTGGTGGAACTCTCCCATGTCCGCACTTGCTTCAGATCGTGCTACTCTGTCTACTTTGTGTGTGGCTCAGCTGCCCCTCCGCGTGAAGAACATCTGTAAGAAATGTTTAGGTGCTTCACGTGCCCACCCACCCTCTTCAGGCCTCTGCAGCACCCCGCTGCTCTGTTGCTGTTTTCCATCCCTTAGTGTGAACGTAAGCCCTGCCACGTCCTTCCCGAAGCCACCAGGGTAGGCCCTGCCCATCGCCAGAGACTATGCGGACCCACCCCCCACCCCCTTTCCGAGCACCGCCCTGTCGGGAGCTGTCCTCAGACCTGAATGTGTCTTTGGAGTAATGAAAATTTAAGGTTTTCTTATTTTGCTTTTATCTTGTGAAGAAGACTCTTGTGTCCCGTATCTGGACGTTTATTCGGCAGTGCTGACCTGTAACCTACTCGTGCACTCGCTCCGTGTTAGGGCTCCAGGGACGCTCACGTGTTTACTGAAGTCACCGTCACCCGGGCTCGATTGGAAAGGGTGGCCATTGCGACGTCTCCTCTGGGACTGCCCCTGTTTGGGGAAGGACTGCGGCTCCACTGCTGGGGTCCGCGGGACTCCCGGGACCTCCGCATCGGGTCCTGCTGCGCTCCGAGGCGGCCCGTGCGTGACCGCGAGGGGCTTCTCCGCCGGCTCGCTCGCTCTCCAGGCTCCGCCTGTGGTCGGGGCTGAGCTGTGGGGGAGCCTCTGGCCGGAGAGGGCGCGCGCCGCCCTCTGTTTTCCTCCCCACACGCGAGCAGTTTGTTCCTGTGCGGACGGGAGTGCGGGCGGGCCACGGAGGGCTCTTCCTCTGTAAGGCTCCTGGTGTCCGCCGTCGGCAGGGGAGGCGGGCGCCGCGGCCTCCCTCAGCGCCCCTGCCGTCCACGCAGCGGAGGGGGCCCGCAGCCTCCCTCAGCGCCCCTGCCGTCCACACAGCGGAGGGGGGCCAGGCCCCCCGGCTGCCCTGGGTTGCGAGGCGGCCGCTCTGCCCGGTGGTGCTCCTGGGGTCCGGGGCGGGGGCCGAGGGGGGGCCAGGGCCTTGTGCTGGCAGGCCCGGGGCTAGCAGGGTTGAGGGCACAGTTCCTGCATCGGTGCGGGTGTGGCTTATGATGTATTTTGCTTCATTTTCAAAAGTCCTCGCCGTGCTTTGGTGTTGTGACAGAGGTGCAGTGGTCGTCAGTTGTGCTGTGCGGGGCGCATATGCCAGGGTCACTTTCTCGTCCCCTGGCTTCCTCGTCACGGCCGTGACGGCCCTCACTGAATTTCCAAGCGTCCGTGGAATGGGAGCGGTGGTCCTGCTCGACTAGAGGCCACCCAGTCCGTGACCTGGGAGAGCCCCACCCGCACCGAAGAAGGCACACACCCGAGATGGGCCCCAGCCCTTCCCTTTTTGGGCCGAGGAGACGGAGACCAGAGAAGCCAGGGCTTGCTGAAGGTCCCCTCTGTCTCTCAGTGATCCGTGGAGGAAGAGGTGGATGCGAGTCAGGAAAGCGGAGGGAAAGCCAGCCATCGTCCCAGTGCCCCCAGCAGGTTTGGGAGGGCCCTCGGGTCCTGGTCTACGGCACCTGGAGAACCCGAGTGTGAGGCTGCACAGGGCCAAGCGCCCTCCTGGCCTGACGCGGGCCGGCGCCAGCGCGCACTGCCCCAGCACAAGCGTCTCCTCCGGGCCTCTCAACGGCGGGCTCGGGCCCCGTGTGGGTGTGGGCGCGGGGTGCCCTCGGTGCCCTGGCACCCTGCCTGCCGCCGGCTTTCCCGGAGTTCTGCCCGTGTCTCAGGGAGCTCCTCGATCCCACAGCCTCCCCACCAGATGCCCTCCCCTGGAGTGGGGTCCAAGCAGTGTGGACACCGTGTGGTTTTATGGCGGGATGCAGGAGTTAGAGATTTCCCTTTGGGCCAGTGTGCTGGACTGTGTCTCCTGAAAAAGCCCTCTTTGAGAACAGCCCAGAAGTCAGAGGGGGTGACTGATGACGGAACGAAGACCTGGTCGTGAGTGCTCCAGGGTCCTGGGGGGCGGAGGACGGGGGAGTCGGCCGCCGGCCACAGGGCCACAGTGGACAGGCCTCTGAGGGCCACATCAGGCACCATCCCTGAGCCACAGCCTTCTGTCTCCAGCTGCCGTCCACACAGGGCAAGGGGCTTTGAGACCTGTTCCTGGAAGCGAGCCCCGTCCAGTCCCAGCCCAGAGCAAAAGCCAGTCCTCTCCGGAGACACGGGCTTCCGTGCGGTGTCCCGGCCCCAGTGTTCGGACAGACACTAGTCCCGGGTCAGCCCCAGGTGCCACGAGAAAGAGCGGCGTCCTGAGAGGACACCAGGCCCAGGCAACTGGCGTGGGGGTGACCGGATCCAGAGCGTGGGCCAGTAGAGCGCAGTAGAGGAGAAACTGCAGACCTGTGCAGGGAACCACCTGCTGCCAGAAGATACCACGTATACGTTTCAAAGGACAAAATGAAGTACATGGAGATGAAATGACCAGCGAAGTCACAAATTCAGTGGGCAGGTCGTGTAGCCGATTAGGTAGGACATAGGAAAGAATTCGTGGCTCGGAGGGTATAAGCAAGAAATTGCCCACACTGAGGTACGGAAGGAGGAAGGGGAAACGGGAAACAGGTTCGGGATGTGGACAAGGCGGACTTGGGCCTTTGTTAGACGGGGTCCTTGGGCACCGGGGCGTGGTACGCCCTGGGCAGGACACAGGTGCGCGTGCACGTCAGCACGTGCTGACCGGACGGCAGAGGCGGGCGGCGCTCCGGCCTGGTTCCGGTGGGGAAAGCTGCCTCGCGGGCACACCCTGCTTCCTTGCTGCCAGATCCCTGCGGTGACGTCCCCGCTCTGCTGGGGGGGGGAGACGCAGCGGCAGGAGGTGGAGCTGAGGTCCGTGGTCTCTGCGGCCCCCGTGCACCCCCGGGAAAGGCCAAGTCCAGCCCACCGGCTGCGGTGGTGTGCGGAGGGAGCGTGTTCCAGAAGGCCCAGGTCGACGGGATGGGCTTCCAAGAGTGGGGACCCCTGCGTCTGCTGACTGGGAGGCTGCACCCAGGAAGGGATGACACGGTGTGGCACTGACGGCTCGGACCACCGTGAGCTCGCACCATAGAAATCCCAGGTGGTGTCACATCAGTGCGTTCTCCTGACAGTGATGCAGGGGGACTGTCCAGGCTCGTGTGAAACCATTTCCCACCAGCCCCAGTCGGAGTGCCAGGACCACAGCTGGGGTGACTGGACGGGCCCGGAGGGAAGGCTCCAGCCCTGCTCCAGCTGCTGGGACGGTGGCGGTGGGCCGCCTTCCTGGGCCTCTGCCAAGCCCTCGGAGCCCCCCGCAGCATGGCCAGGCTGCAGGGCCTGTGGCTGGTCCCCGCCCGCAGGTCACCGTGGGCCTGTCGGGCCACCTCAGCCTGCCAGGCTCGCCCCACTCTTCGGCCGGGCATCGGCCGCCAGGAGTTCCTGCACGTTATGTTTTGCTTCCAGTCGGCGATTAGAATGAAAACCCAGCTAGACGCCAGAGAGGCGCTCAGCTTGTCCCGAGAGGTTGCTCTGGGTCATAGCTCCTCTTCTGGCAGGCGGGGGCGCCCCCCGGCCAGGACCGGGGGTGCAAAGGTCGGCCGTGCAGCCTCCACCACCACCCCCCCCCACCCTGTCGTGAGCGCCCTGTCGCAGGCACAGCCGCAGCTGGGAAGGAGGGCAGGGAGCACCGACCACACGTCCCTCAGCTCCTCTGGCCAGAAGTCAGGGCCTCCCTGGGCTCCCTGCACCGGAGGCCACGTGCCGCCTGCCTGGACGCAGGCCATCTGGGGACCGGGAGGTGCAGGTGACGGTAAAGAAAAGGGTAGCTTAGGAGGCGTGATTCCTGGCGGGCGACGCAGCAGATGCCCTGCTCACGCCCCCGGAGACCCGTGGGGGAAGGTGGGCCATGCAGGGCCCCTCCCACCAGGTGGGAGCGTCAGTACCTTCGGCGTCGCCGAGCGTCGTCCAGCCTCATCCCAGGCTCCTGGCCACAGAGGGGAGGCAGGGAGGCCTTAGGGCCTCCCTGCACCCTGCTGCCGCTCCCAGGACAGGCCTCTCTGGCCACCACCCCCTGCTTCGACCTCCAGGGAGTCCACTGCCTGTATTGTCACTTGAAGTCAGTGACTGCAGTGCACTTGTGCCCGGTCCCTCTGGCACCTTAGAGTCATGGAGGGTCTGTCCTGAGGACACGCCGCCCACACCCAGCTTTGCAGCTCCCTCGGCCTGCTGCAGAGAGCGGAGCTGGGGCACCGGCTTTGTCCTCTGAAGTTTCTCAGTGTAATCTGCAAGCGTCCCGGGAGCAGGAACCCTCGGTACCGCACGTGCTTCCCCGAGCTCTGCTGTCTCCCTCCTCCGGTGGGCTTCCTGCCCCCCCTGCCCCCGCTGCCCCCGGCAGAGGCGGCAGGAGCCCCGAGAGGCTGGAGGCTCTGGGGGTTTGAGGCCAAGCGGTAATCCCCAGGAGACCGGGTGGAGATCTGTCCGGACTGCCGAGCAGTGTGCACGTGCCTTCCTCCTGCTGTCCTGGCACCAGGGCCCCGTGTGGGAAACGCCCAGCTGGCGGGGGCGTCTGAAGGGGTCACACCTGTCCTCGTCATAGAGCGGGAGGTCGGCCTGTGTGTGCTGGGGGTGCGGGCCTTGTTGCTGTCGTGGGTCGTTCGTCAGGATGTGCAAAGCAGCGGCGCAGGGCAGAGCGGTCACCGCAGGGAAGGGGAGAGACCGGTTAGTGGAGCCCTTGGCCACGTGAGAACCAAAGCCCTGATCAGGCTCTGTGGCCGAGGGGCCGCGAAAGCGTGGCTTAACTTCTTGAGAGCTCGTGGGGCCCCCGGGCAGGGCTGCTGCTGTGTGCTTCCTCACCCTGTGCCAGAGGCTCCAGGGAGGCTGCCAGCCTCCCCCCTGCCCCTGCCAGCTTGCAGGTAGACTGGGGGACGGGGCGGATGAGCTGGGGTCCTTGGTCACTGACGAGGAGGGGCCTGGAACTTCCTTTCTTTCTCGGGCCTGTGCCTGATGGGTTGGTCAGAAACTAACTGTTGCCGGGGGTGCCTGGGGAGCTACCCCCCGAAACGCAGGAAGTCGTGTTGCAGTGAGTCACAGCCGTAGTTTCTGAAAGGGCCAGTGGCAATACTTTCTAAGGAAGTAGCTCCCAGAAAACTCTCCTTGAGAAAATGGAAAACGACGTATCTGTGGGGCTGGGGATGCCGTCCTGGAGTCGGGCAGGCGGGGCGCACGGGAGCCTGTCCCGGCGTCCCTCCCAGACGGCACCCACCTCCCCGGGCAAACCCAAGCCAGCAACGGCCTGGAGGAGGCCTCTCTGATGCGCAGAGTGGCAAGCAGGAGACCCCCCCCCCCACCCGGAGTTTCAGGGCCCCAAGTCTCCCATGGTGACCCTCCTTCCCTGTCTGCAGTGACCTAGAACACCCCCTAACCAGCCCAGGGCCCCACCCAGCAGGCACGGGGCAGTGTGGGAGGGCTCCAGGTGCCCGGTGGATCCCTAAGTCCCCGGCAGGAGGGGCACGAGGGTGAAGGAGGAAAGCGAGCTTCGGCTCCTAGTTCACGGAGTCTGGGGGGTGTTTTCTGTCCCTCCCTCCTGCCTCTTCCAGAAGAAACCGCACAGTGTGTTTGTGTTCAGGGGCCGGCAGGGAGCTCTGTAACGGGTCAGACAAGTGGAGCGTGTGTGCGTTCGAGGAGGCGGAGACGGAACGGCTGAGCTGTTCCATCGTATCTGGTTAGTGCTCTGTGTTGATGCCTTTAGATGCCTCCAGCTCAGTCCATGTCGTGGTACTGCAAGGCTGGTTCGCTCCTCGAAGGGCCATGGCATGAAATGGAGGTCCCTAGAAGCAAGAAGAAAGGTACAGTACTGACAAGTCGGCCTTGATCTATTTATGTATTTCTAAACTGTGTTTGCCATTTATATCTGCACTGTTTGGAGGCGGGACGGGGAAGGAGGAATCGGAGTGTGGACACATGTATTTAATAGACGGAGACCTGTCCTGCGTGAGCCAGGACCCTGGTGAGGGGCCATCCCACCGCCTGGCGTGCGGCGGCCGGTTACTGGGGAGGCACCTGAGAGGAGCGACTGGTCGGTGGGGGCCGAGGCGGGGTAGGCTTCATTGGCTGATGACACAGTGTTGGAATTGTCTCTGTTACCGCCGGAGGTGATGACGGGCAGCTCGGTGCTGCCACCTCTGTTCTTGCCCTTTGCCTGTGAGCTTCGAGGTGGGAGGCGGTGGGGGGGGGCGGGGCTCCGCGACGCCAGGTAAGGCCGCGGGTTCCGAGGACCGCGTGGCATGAAGTGTCCCCCTGTCTCCTCCACCGCCTCACAGAGAAGCAGGGTCCCGAGCGGAAGAGGATTAAGAAGGAGCCCGTCACCCGGAAGGCCGGGCTGCTGTTCGGCATGGGGCTGTCCGGGATCCGAGCCGGGTACCCCCTCTCCGAGCGCCAGCAGGTGGCTCTCCTCATGCAGATGACCGCCGAGGAGTCCGCCAACAGCCCAGGTGAGCGAGCCCCCGAGCCTCTCAGAAGCAGCCCCCGTGACCGGGGACACGCCCAGCGACTCCCTGCCTGTCCTCTCCTTGGCCTGCAGTGGACACGACACCAAAGCACCCCTCCCAGTCGACGGTGTGTCAGAAGGGGACGCCGAACTCCGCCTCGAAAACCAAAGACAAAGTGAACAAGCGGAATGAGCGCGGAGAGACCCGTCTGCACCGCGCAGCCATCCGGGGGGACGCCCGGCGCATCAAGGAGCTCATCGGCGAGGGCGCCGATGTCAACGTCAAGGACTTCGCAGGTGAGGGCTCGGGAGGCGCCCCTCAGCCCCCGCCCCGGGGTTCCGTGTGGTGGCACCGGGAGTTCTCGGGGGGGGGGAGGGCGGGGGGGGCGTCGCAGACCTCTCACTGAGAGCAGGGCGACGCTGCTGAGGAGGGGAGGGCAGGGGGGCGGGGGGGCAGACCTCTCACTGAGAGCAGGGCGACGCTGCTGAGGAGGAGGAAGTGGTGTTTCGGGAAGTACTTGAAAATAAGATCGAGTTCTTCCTATTTTTAAGAGAATTGGGGAACTTTCGGATGCCACCCTGCTGTGTGGTGTGGACCCCAGTTTCGGGGAAGAGGAGTCACGCCCCTGGCGTGTTCTGGGCGAGGTGGCCCCGCTGCCGTGCCTGTCAGCCCGGGGACTGCGCCACCCCCGGGGAAGAAACGTCTCCCCGAGGCGGCCCTTTAATTTAAGTGGGAAATAGGCCTTCCTTCCCCTGGCCCAGCCCTGTCTGCTCTGAGGGCCCTGTGGCCACGGTGGGGTCGTGCCTGGCGTGCACAGAACGCTGCCTCTGCGCGGCGGCGGCCGCCTGTTCTGAGTGTGCGGAGAGCACGAGCCGAGCAGAGCAGTCTTCGTGACGGACGTGTCTCGATCTCTCCCACTGCCCTAGTTGATGGAGTTTCTGACCTAAACCTAATTTAGCACCTTTTAAAAAAAAAAAAAAAAAAAAGTTTTCCTAAACTGGGGTCTTCCAGAGCACTGGAATTGGTGTCCCCAGGCGTGGCCCTGTTTGCACACTGACATTCGAGGCCTTGCCACCCAGTGTCCTGTCGAGGCTCTAGCGAAAACGGCCACCAGAGGAGGCCTCCCTGCGTGGCCTTCTTGGCTGCGTGCTGCACGGAGGGCGCGCGTTCCCAAACCCGCGGCCGTGGTGACAAGCCCTGCCACCCTCCCTGCATCCCCCTCGGCCTCTCTCCCTGCACCCTCCACGCATGTGGCCAGATACGATGGACTGAGGCCGCCACCCACGACGAGTCCCCTGCCCCAGATGACGCCTGCAGGCGGTTAATCCGGAGGGCGGTCCAGCAAGCTGCACACGAGGCAGTAGAGGCCGCTCGGCCCTTCCGTGCAGGCTGCTGCCTCGGGACAGGCGCGGCGTTCTTGAGGGTTAAATGACATAGGTCCTAAGTGTCTGTTTCCAGGCTGGACGGCGCTGCACGAGGCGTGTAACCGCGGCTACTACGATGTCGCCAAGCAGCTGCTGGCCGCAGGCGCAGAGGTCAACACCAAGGGCCTGGACGATGACACCCCCCTGCACGATGCTGCCAACAACGGGCACTACAAGGTGGGCGCCTCCCCTCGCACCCCTGCTGGGCCCATCTGCCGACTGGACATCATTCTGTCGCTCCTTGTCCCACCGTCCCCGCTGTCCCGCACGCTTGCCCCCCGCCAGAGCCGACCTTTCTGACCAGCCCGCCGCGCTCATCCTGGGTCAGCACCTGCGTGGCCTCTTGCTCCCTGTGACAGGGCCCTACTCTGGCCATGCAGGCGTGGCCGGGTTTTCCGTAGGTGGGTGATCATACCCGTCGGGGGCGGGGTGGGTTCAGGGGCTGCCACCAGCCCTGTCCTTGTTCCCGTGGTATTTACTGTTGATGGAACACTGAGAGAGGTGTAGCCAGTACATGGGGGGACCCTCGTAACCAGTCCAGGAGCAGTGAGCGCCCAAGCGCACGGTCTCCCCAAGAGGACTCGGCCCCTCGGGGAAACAGCCTTCTCCAGGTCTGCAGCGGGAGACGCGCAGGGATGGCGGGGCCCTCGCCCTGGCCATTACCAGAGCTCCGTGAAGAGGCCGCGCCCAGGACGGTGGGGCCTGGCGAGGACCGCGCTCGTAGACCAGAACGCGCCCCTGACGCTCCCGTGTAGCTGCCCTGCCCGGTCGCCTTGGGTGGGTGCCGGGGGACTAGCAGCAGGGCGCGTGTGGCGAGCAGTTGAAAGATGACGAGGCACCATAGCAGGGGGAGGGCTGTGAATGAAAAGATGCCAGCGGCGACTGGCCAAGTCTGGACACCGAACCCACACGTGAAGCTAGGGCTCGCAACCAACTCTTTAGGTGAGATGAAGCATCTTTCGTCTTTTTAAGGGTCCTTTTAGAGAAATGGTGGAAAAGTTTGTGGACTGCCCGGGACCCATTAAAAGTACCCGGTGTGGGGGGGGGTTTAGATGACACTAGTATGGTGCTGAGCAGGCAGCCGACAGGGGGGTGGAGGGACGGGTCATCCCCTGAGTCTCTGCGCCTTCTGCGGTTGTCATCGTAAAACTATTCTACGGAACAGACTCTGGAAACTTGGGGAGGGGTGCAGGGTAGCGGGCCCCGGAGGGATCCCTGTCCGGATCCTGGACTGTGGATAGGTGACCTCACGTGGCAAGGGGACTTTGCAGATGGGAGCAGGCAAAGGATCATGCGGTGGTGGCCCTGGATTGTCCCCACCGGCCCAGTGTCCTTGGGGTTCCGGGGGGCAGAAACGCTTCCCCAGGAGGGAGGACATGTGAGGGCGGCTCGCCCCGTGTTGCCAGCCTTGGCCGAAGGGCCCGAGGGACATGGTGGCTTCCAGCAGTTGGGACAGCCCTCAGCGGGCAGGCAGCAGGGACACGGGGCCATCCCGCCACTGCAAGGGACCCCACACGCACGGAAAAGAAAGAGCCAACACCGCACGTCTGTAAGGCTCCGGTGACATGCCACAGCGGCTGTGGGAAACCGTGCCCAGGAAGCAGGGTCCCGGCCAGGAGACGGGCACGGGACCCATGGGGTTCTCCTGGTTGAGGACTGTTTTCATGCCGTGGTGTCCGGACTGGGGCTGAGACGGCACTGAATCTACACTTGGGGGCAGCTAGTCGGCTGCCCCTGGCGTCCGAGGTGCACTTGCTGGCCGTGGACAGTTGAGCAGAGCTGCAGAGGGGTCACCTGGAGCGTGTTTGTCATTCACTGACCACTTTTACCGTGTCGAGCAAAGCACGGGAGGGGGGATCTTATTTTCCAGAATAAACAAGAACACAAAATAAACCTACTTGGAAGCAGCTCGGTCTTTGTTTCCTCTGTTCTGTCACCCTCTGCTCCCCGCTCCCCGCCCCCCGCCACACCTCCAGAGCCCTTCCTTCCACGCCTGCCCTGCCAGGCCCTGCCAGGCCCTGCCGGACGGCAGCTCAGCACAGGCAGGAGATTGTGGGCGGCCCACCCCCGCCGACGGGGAGGACTTTCCGTAGGATCGCAGACCTCTGTGTGGCGGAGTGCTCGGGGCGGGGAGGGGAATGGCGGGGCTCGGAGCCCCTCCCCCCGGACTGTGCCTGTGCACGGGGCTGGCGGGAGGGCTGTTCCCTGGTTGAGCGCAGGACTCTAGGAGGGGGCTGTGGTTGTACGGGCCCAGAGACGCGCTCCGTGCTTCCCAGAAAGCCCCTGACGCGCGGTTGCTGTCTTGCAGGTGGTGAAGCTGTTGCTGCGGTATGGCGGGAACCCTCAGCAAAGCAACAGGAAGGGCGAGACGCCGCTGAAGGTGGCCAGCTCCCCGACCATGGTGAATCTTCTGCTGGGCAAGGGGACCTACACGTCCAGCGAGGAGAGCTCGACCGGTCAGTGGCCGGGAGCCGCGCCCTGTTTGCCGGCTGGGGTGGGGGAGCTTCTGGACTGCCGGGACCCCACCCCCAGGGTTTCCTGGCCTCTGGCCCTGCCCTCACACAGACCTGTCTCTCGTCTCCTCCCGCCCGTGGCTGCCCTCTGATTTACCTAAATCCGGTGAAGAGCAGTCTCCTCCCCTTCCCCCTCCAGAGGCAGCCCGGGCCTTGTCTACGGAGCGTGGTCCCCGCGCATGCTCACCGGGGTGGTTGTGAATCCGCCTCTGACCTCTTCCTCCCTGTCCCCAGCAGAGAGCTCAGAGGAGGAAGACGCCCCGTCATTCGCCCCTTCTAGTTCCGTCGACGGCAATAACACAGACTCCGAGTTTGAGAAAGGCCTAAAGCACAAGGCTAAGAATCCAGAGCCCCAGAAAACTGTGACCCCCGTCAAGGACGAGTACGAGTTTGACGAGGATGATGAGCAGGACAGAGTCCCTCCAGTGGACGACAAACACTTACTGAAAAAGGATTACAGAAAAGAAACTAAATCAAATAGTTTTATTTCTATACCCAAAATGGAAGTGAAAAGTTACACTAAAAATAACACGATTGCACCAAAGAAAGCGGCTCATCGCATCCTGTCAGACACGTCAGACGAGGAGGACGTTGGTGTCACTGTAGGGACCGGAGAGAAACTGAGGCTCTCGGCACACACGATACTGCCCAGTAACAAAACGCGGGAACCTTCCAATTCCAAGCAGCAGAAGGAGAAAAATAAAGTGAAAAAGAAGCGAAAGAAGGAGACAAAAGGCAAAGAAGTGCGGTTTGGGAAAAGGAATGACAAGTTCTGCTCCTCCGAGTCGGAGAGCGAGTCCTCAGAGAGCGGGGAGGACGACGGGGACTCGGTGGGGAGCTCCGGCTGCCTCAAGGAGTCCCCGCTGGTGCTGAAGGACCCGTCCCTGTTCAGCTCTCTGTCCGCCTCCTCCACCTCGTCTCACGGGAGCTCCGCCGCCCAGAAGCATCACCCCGGCCACGCGGACCAGCACGCCAAGCACTGGCGGACAGACAACTGGAAAAGCCTCTCTTCTCCCGCTTGGTCCGAGGTCAGCTCTTTATCAGACTCCACAAGGACGAGACTGACGAGCGAGTCTGACTGCTCCTCGGAGGGCTCCAGCGTGGAGTCGCTGAAGCCCGTGAGGAAGAAGCAGGAGCACAGGAAGCGGGGCGGCCTGCAGGGCGCGCCGCCCGAGAAGAAGAACTCTTTCCACGCCAGCGTGGACGGCGCCATCCCCAAGCTGGACAAGGAGGGGAAGGTCGTCAAGAAACACAAAACAAAACACAAACACAAAAACAAGGAGAAAGGGCTGTGCTCGGTCGGTCAGGAGCTCAAGTTGAAAAGTTTCACCTACGAGTATGAGGACTCCAGGCCGCGGCCGGAGAAGGCCGTACTTCTGGACGGCGACATCTCCAGCGAGAGCAAGCTGAAAGCCCTGAAGCACGACAGGGACCACTTCCGGAAGGAGGAGAGGCTCGGCAAGCCGAAGTCGGAAGACCGGGACTGGCTCTTCAAGGAGGAGGTGGTCAAGGTGTCCAAAGACGAAAAGTCCCTGAAGAGAAGCAAAGACGGGAGCAGGTCCTTCCGCGAAGAGAAAGAGCGCGTGAATAAAGCGGAAAAGGAGAAACTGGTGAAGGACAAATCTCCCAAAGAGGAGAGGCTGCGGCTCTACAAAGAGGAAAGAAAGAAAAAACCCAAAGACAGGCCCGCGAAGTCGGAGAAGAAGAATGACGGTAAGGAGGACAGGATTCCCAAGGAGAAGGAGAAGGCTTTCAAAGAAGAAAAAGAAAAACTGAAAAAAGAGAAAGTCTATAGGGAAGACTCCTCCGCGTTCGACGAATACTGTAACAAGAGTCAGTTTCTGGAGAACGAAGACACCAAATTCAGCCTTTCCGACGACCAGCAGGATCGGTGGTTCTCGGACTTGTCCGATTCGTCCTTCGATTTCAAAGGAGATGACAGTTGGGATTCTCCAGTGACAGACTACAGGGACGTTAAAAGTGACCCTGTGGCCAGACTGATCCTGGAGACGGTGAAGGAGGACAGCAAGGAGAAGAAGCGGGAGAACAGGGCCCGCGAGAAGCGGGACTATGGGGACAGGCGCGGCGACAGGGACGCCTTCTTCAGGAAGAAGGACAGGGACTGTCTGGACAAAAGCTCTGAGAGGAGGAAGGAGCAGGCGGACAAGCATAAGGGCGTCCCTGGCTGCCTCCCGGACAAGGACAAAAAGAGGAGGGAGTCGGCCGAGGGCGGGCGGGACAGGAAGGATCCCCTGGAGGCCGCCAAGGAGCGGAAGGACGGCAGGCCCAAGCCGGAGGAGGCCCACCGGGAGGAGCTGAAGGAGCTGGGCGGCGAGGCCGGCTTCAAGGACAGGCCCGACTGCGACTTGGGGAAGGGCCCGGAGCCCTGGGAGAGGCTGCATGCGGCCAGGGACAAGGAGAGGAAGGAAAAGGGGAGATTAGAGAAATACAGAGACAAGTCCGGGGACAAGGATAAAAGCGAAAAGTCTACCCTTGAGAAATGTCAGAAGGACAAGGAATTTGATAAATGCTTTAAAGAGAAAAAAGACCCCAAGGAGAAGCATAAAGACAAGGAGAGAAGAGCGTCTGTGGACCAGGCGAAAGAGAGACGGGAGAAGAGCTTCCCGGGGCTTCTCTCCGAGGACTTCCCCGAAAGAAAAGACGAGAAGAAGGGGAAAGAGAAGAGCTGGTACATCGCAGACATCTTCACAGACGAAAGCGAGGACGAGAAGGACGAGCTCGCGGGCAGCGGGCTTAGACTCGGGGACGCCGGGGACGCGCCGCGGGCGGACGGCCCCCAGGACGCCGACCGGCACCGGAAGCACTCTGCCGACCGGCAGCACTCGGAGAAGCAGAAAGATCGAGAGCTCCGGGACAAGAAGAAGGAGAAGGGGGCTCCCGAAGGGGCGAAAGACAAGAAGGACAAGGCCCTCGAGAAGCACAAGGACAAGAAGGACAAGGAGTGTGCGGACAAGTACAAGGAGCGGAGAGAGCGCCCGCCGGCCGACCCCGCTCAGGAGAAGAAGGGCAAACAGAAGCCCCCTGAGAAGGCGGAGCGGAAGCCCTCGGCCGAGGACAAGGCCAGGAGCAGGCACCGCGAGAGGCCCGACAGGGAGCACGGCCGGGACAGGAAGGCGTCGAGGAGCGCCGAGGCGGAGAAGAGCCTGCTGGAGAGGCTGGAGGAGGAGGCCCTGCACGCGTACAGGGAGGACTCCAACGACAAGGCCAGCGAGGTGTCCTCGGACAGCTTCACCGACCGCGGGCAGGAGGCAGGCCTGAGCGCCCTCCTGGAGGTGTCCTTCACGGAGCCCCCGGAGGAGAAGGTCAGGGAGAGGGAAAGACACAGACACTCTTCGTCCTCATCCAAGAAAAGCCACGATCGGGAGAGAGTCAAGAAAGACAAGTGTGAGAAGAGAGACAAGAGCGACGATTACAAGGATTTCTCGGACGCCGACGCTTACGGGATCCCTTACGGCGCAAAAGGGGACCTAGAAGACGAGTTAGAGAAAACCATTGAGTTGTTCGCCACCGAAAAGAAAGATAAAAATGATTCCGAGAGAGAGCCTTCCAAGAAAGCGGACAAGGAGCTGAAGCCCTACGGCTCTGGCGCCGCCGGCACCCTCAAGGAGAAGAGGCGGCGGGAGCGGCACCGCGAGAAGTGGCGGGACGAGCGGGAGAAGCACAGGGACAGGCACGGCGACGGGCCCCCGCGGCACCACAAGGACGAGCAGAAGCCGGCGGCCAGAGACAAGGACAACCCTCCCAGCGTGCTCAGAGACAAGTCCCGGGACGAGGGCCTGAAACTCGGCGAGACCAAAGCCAGGGAGAAGTTCAAGGACAATCCGGAGAAGGAGAAGGGCGAGGCAAAGGTCAGCAACGGAAACGATAAGCCGCCAGCGTCCAGAGACCCGGGCAAGAGAGACGCTCGGCCCAGAGAGAAGCTTCTGGGCGACGGCGACCTCATGATGACCAGCTTCGAGCGCATGCTGTCCCAGAAGGACCTGGAGGTCGAGGAGCGGCACAAGCGGCACAAGGAGAGGATGAAGCAGATGGAGAAGATGCGGCACAGGTCCGGAGACCCGAAGCTCAAGGACAGGGTGAAGCTGGCCGAGGACGCGCGCAAGAAGGGCCCGGACGCGCCCGCAAAGAAGCCGCTGGCGCCGGACCCTGCGCTGAGGGACAAGAGGCTCAAGGAGCCCACTCTGGCCACGCCGAGCACCGAGACCAAGCCCCGCCCGGGACCGGCCGCAGACGCCAGGGACTGGCTGGCGGGGCCGCACATGAAAGAGGTGCTGCCCGCCTCTCCCAGGCCGGACCAGGGCCGGCCCACTGGGGTCCCCGCGCCCGCGGCCGTGGTGTCGTGCCCCAGCTACGAGGAGGCCATGCACACGCCCAGGACCCCGTCCTGCAGCGCGGACGACTACTCGGACCTCATTTTCGACTGCGCCGACCCCCAGCCTGTCTCCAGCACATCCGCCAGCGCCTGCTCCCCCTCTTTCTTCGACAGGTTCTCGGTGGCAGCGAGCGGGATTTCGGAAACCGCAAGCCAGACGCCTACGAGGCCGCTGTGCACCAGCCTTTACCGTTCGGTGTCCGTCGATATCAGGAGGACCCCCGAGGAAGAATTCAGCAGCGGGGACAAGCTCTTCAGACAGCAGAGCGTCCCCACCGCGTCCAGTTACGACTCGCCAGGGCAGCGCCTGGACGACAAGGCCCCGGTGCCCCCAGGTCCTGCCGAGAAGTTCGCCTGCTTGTCCCCGGGGTACTACTCCCCGGACTACAGCATCCCCTCCCCCAAAGCGGACGCTCTGCACTGCCCGCCTGCAGCCGGGGTCAACGCCGCCCCCTCCCCAGAGGGTGCCTTCTCTGGTTTACAAGCAAAGTCCCCCCCTTCGCACAGAGATGAGCTCTTGGCCCCGTCCATGGAGGGGGCCCTTCCCCCCGACCTGGGCATTCCCCTGGACGCCACGGAGGACCAGCAGGCCACGGCCGCCATCATCCCCCCAGAGCCCAGCTACCTGGAGCCGCTGGACGAGGGCCCCTTCAGCACGGTCATCACAGAGGAGCCCGTCGAGTGGGCGCACCCGGCGGCCACGGAGCAGGGCCTGTCCTGCAGCCTGATGGGAGGGGCCCCCGAGAACCCTGTCAGCTGGCCCGGGGGGCCGGACCTCCTGCTGAAGTCCCCGCCGCGCCTCCCAGAGTCCCCACAGCATTTCTGTCCCACCGAGGCCCTCCACCCTGCTGCCCCGGGGCCCTTTGGCACCACAGAGCCCCCTTACCCAGGCTCCCCTGACTCCTACCCCCTGTCGGCCACCGAGCCTGGACTCGAGGGCGCCAAAGGCGACGTGGTGGAAGCGGTCCCGGCCGCCGTCCCCACCCCAGAAGAACCTGCCCCCTTCACCCCTCCTTCCAGGCTGGAGCCCTTTTTCACCAACTGCAAACCGCTTCCCGAAGCACCCCCCGACGTGACCCCAGAGCCCACGTGCTTGGCCGCCGTGACTCAGGTGGAGGCTCTGGCGCCCATGGAAAACAACTTCCTGGAAAACGGGCATGACCTGTCGGCCCTCAGCCAGGTGGAACCGGTGCCCTGGCCCGATGGCTTCCCCAACGCCGAGGACGACTTAGACCTGGGGCCCTTCTCTCTGCCCGACCTTCCTCTTCAAGCTAAAGACGCTTCCGATGTCGAAACAGAACCTGTAGAAGAGACTCCCCTTGGTCCTGCTGACAGGACCCCCGCGGGGCCGCCTGTAGCCCCGAACGGCGGGGACGTCCCTGCAGCAGCTGCTGAGGAACCGCCCGCGCTGCCTCCCGACCAGGCGGCTCCCCGGCTGCCTGCCGAGGCCGAGCCGGAGCCACCGGAGGAGCCTAAGCCGGACGTGCTGGTGGAAACCACGGTAGAAGCAGGGGTCACATCAGAGGCGAGGGTCCTCCCGGAGAACTCGGACCCCAGCCTGGGGCCCGCAGCGGCATCCCCGGAGCGGCACCCGGCAGGGAGTGGAGACGAGGAGGCCGAGGGCCAGGACCCCCCGGCCGTGTCCCATGGCGTGCCCGACACCCCCGTGGATGGTTCGGCGCAGGCACACGTGGTGGACGGGGCCGGTCTCGAGGGACCTCTGAGCGGCACCCAGCCCGAAGCCTCGGAACCAGAACCCAGACCCGCGGCCGAAGCCCCGAAGGCGCCCAAGGTGGAGGAGATCCCCCAGCGCATGACGAGGAACCGGGCCCAGATGCTGGCCAACCAGAACAAGCAGAGCTCGCCGCCCGCGGAGAAGGAGCCCGTGCCTGCGCCCGCCCCCCGCGCCAAGGGCCGCTGCTGCGAGGAGGACGACCCCCAGGCCCAGCACCCGCGCAAGCGCCGCTTCCAGCGCTCCAGCCAGCAGCTGCAGCAGCAGCTGCACACGTCCACGCAGCAGACGCGCGAGGTGATCCAGCAGACGCTGGCCGCCATCGTGGACGCCATCAAGCTGGACGCCATCGAGCCATACCACAGCGACAGGTCCAACCCTTACTTCGAGTATCTGCAGATCCGGAAGAAGATCGAGGAGAAGCGCAAGATCCTCTGCTACATCACGCCGCAGGCGCCCCAGTGCTACGCCGAGTACGTCACCTACACCGGCTCCTACCTCCTGGACGGCAAGCCGCTCAGCAAGCTGCACATCCCCGTGGTGAGTCCCCGGGGGGCGGGACGCCTGCTCGCGGGCCTCCATCACCCGCCGCGTCCAGGGTCTGACCGGTCACCACACGCCCAGGGCTCCGTCCGCTGGGTCCTCCGTCGGTGCCCACGTCCCGTCTGCTGTCACGCAGCTGTCTGTCTGCCGTAGCTGTGCCCTCGGACCTCCGGCCGGGGCCGACCCGGATCCTGGTCCTGCCAGCGAGGGTCTCCTCTCGGCCCCTAAACACCCCAGCATGACACTCCGTGTTCCCGGTGGCCCCAGGTTGTCAGCCTGAGGCCAGGTCTCCGCAGTCATCACCGTGGAGCCCTGAGCGGGTCTGCCTGGTGGCCTCCCCACCCAGCAGGCAGGTGTCCTTCGGCCCCCACCCCACCTGTGTGCATTGTGCGCCCAGGGACCCCACGTCTGTGCAGACTCCGCCCTCCGCGCACACCACTGACTCAGGTCAGTCACCTGAGTGCACGCCTTTCCCCTGGCTGGGCTCCTGCCACCGCCCCTGCTGGGGCACAGCCTGCCCTTGGCACAGCCCCCGCCTCAGGCCCCTCAGCGCCTGCTCAGCCCGCGGGCTCCCCAGGTGCTACCTGTTCACCCCAGGTGCAGGTGACTCGCTTCACTTTCTCGCACCGTCCCATCCCTTAAAGGGGAGCCAGGACTCCCCGTTTTACACCATGAGGCCCAAAAGAGGCCTCGGTCACACCTCTCAGGATGTGAGCCGGTTCCTGACCTTCCTGGGGACAGCCCAGGCCTGCAGCCCACGGGGCCAGTGTCAGAGCAAACCTCCCCCCCACCCCCCCACGAGGGTCACACTAGATCGTGTTTTGGAAGGTGGTATCTGAGCTGGCTCTTTTTTAATTTATTTATTTTATTTTCGAGAGAGCGAGCGAGCAGGGGAAGGGCAGAGAGAGAGGGAGACACAGAATCCAAAGCAGGCTCCAGGCTCCGAGCTATCAGCACAGAGCCCAACATGGGGCTCGAACTCAAAATCCATGAGATCATGACCTGAGCCGAAGTCAGACACTTAACCGACTGAGCCACCCACACGCCCCTGAGCTGGCTCTTCACCAGGCAGAAAGCTCAGCCCGGACTGACACCCAGTGTCTTCTGAACAGGGTCAGAACCGTCAGGTTCAAAGGGCGAGATAGTGGGGGCTTGGCTGCCTGGGCCACCGCCCTCCTGGGACAGCCCAGTCTGCAGCACGTTGATGGGTCAAGGGCGGGGAGGGGCAGCTTTGAGCCCAGCAGGACATCTGGCCTTGGAGCATCCGGCTGCTGGGTCTCCTCTGGGTCACTAGTTCAGAAAAATCCGACCTGAGATTTCTGTGAGATGTCTGGTTGCCCTTTTTTTTAAATTTTGGTTTTCAAAACAGAGCACCCATGACCTTCTCGGAAAGTTCAGAAAATAGAGAAAACAGTCAGGGTCGCTGTGGTTTCCGTAACTTCTTATTTTCCACTGGGACTCCCGCCTTTCTTTCTAGAGAAAAGCTGGTTCCCTTCCGGCCGCCACCACGGCATCCAGCACCCAGCCCGGTAGGGGTGGGCGGGCGAGGTCGTGCGTTCCCGGACTTGGGCGGAGGCCTTCGAGTGGGTCGGGGTTCCTGGCGCAGGTGCGCAGGCTCACCGCCCCCCCCCACCCCGTGATTGCAGATCGCGCCCCCTCCCTCCTTGGCGGAGCCCCTGAAGGAGCTCTTCAAGCAGCAGGAGGCCGTGAGGGGAAAGCTGCGCCTGCAGCACAGCATCGAGCGGGTAAGAGGGGCCGGCGGGCGCGGGGCTGCGGGCGCGGGCGTCCGTCCGAGCGAGTCCCGCTCAGCCGGCTCCCCTCCTCCAGGAGAAGCTCATCGTGTCCTGCGAGCAGGAGATCCTGCGGGTCCACTGCCGGGCGGCCCGGACCATCGCGAACCAGGCGGTGCCCTTCAGCGCCTGCACCATGCTGCTGGACTCCGAGGTCTACAACATGCCGCTGGAGAGCCAGGTGGGTGGCCGGCGGGGCCGCGCTGCAGGCCACGGGCGGGGTTCGCCGCGGCCCTCGGGTCCCCGGCCCGGTGCTGTCCACCGGGACGTTCAGCGCCGGTGTCCCTCGACGCCCCGCTCCAGGGTCCTCACGATCACTGAGAGAGCTCCTGAAATTTTCCTCTACACCAAGTCTCCGAGGGATGAGTGACATCCAGGCGACTTCCCCGTGGAGGCCCCACCAGGGAGCTGTGGCACCGAGGACAGGGGCAGAGCAGGGCCCACAGCTGAGCGGGAGGAGGAGCCGGCAGGCCCCGGGGTCCCGGTGGAGCGCACCTCCGGCCCGCGCCTCACCCGCTAGCAGCTCCATCCGGAGCCCACGGTCTCTCCGCCTCACGCCCCTCACGCGCACTCGGGCCTGGGGTCAGACTGTGTCACGGGCTGGCTTCCCGATTTGTCCTCTTTCCCAGCCGCCACCAAGACTTGAAAGATAACCCAACTCCGAGTGTGTCATTTTGGGCCTGTCCCCTGGCCAGCGTGAGCCCCTGCGGCACCCCAGGCTCCATGGCAGTGTGTGGAGCCCGGGGGCTCTGGGCAGCGTTCTCAGGTTCGCTGTGTTTAGACAGAGGTTCCTTGAGTTTTTATTAGAAATTCTTTATTTACATCTGAAGGATTTTGCATCCACTTGCACACAGTCTTTTAAGAACGGATCTTAAAAGACTTTGCTCCCTAGGGGCGCCTGGGGTCATGAATTTGAGCCCTGCATTGGGAATGGCGCCTACGTAAAATTAAAAAAAAAGTTTTTTAAACTTCCCCAATTTACTGTACTCTGTGTAACAACAACATTTGTCTGGAGCGAAACGACAGTCCACAGAGTAGCAAACGGAAGGGCTGGGGCCTGAACGGGTCACCGTGGGGACTTCCTGCCTCTAAAAGAAGCCCCAGATCCGCAGGACTTTCCGGCTCCTTCTGAGCACGAAGAGGGCGGAGGCCCTGAGCCGCAGCCTCGGCCCTCGGGAGCGTCCGGTGGGGGCCCGCGCTCAGCTCCCAGGGGCCTTGCAACAGACTCCTTGACGCGTGATGGCCTTCCAGAAAACCCAGACTACGGGGGCCGGTGAAACCACCAGCCACCACCCTCTGTGCGTGAGGACAGGGACGTCGTTGGCGCCCCCAGCCCGCGAGTGAAGTCACCTCAGGCCTTTTCAGAGAAAATTACAAGCAGAAGAGATTAAAACATACGCCCCTGCCAGCCTCACTGTGCGCGTCCCCGGAGCCTCCCAGGAGCCGGAGTCGGGGCCGGGGGGCGCCCACTTGTGCGTGCCCAGCACACATCCCCGCACCCCACCTCACCCCCACGCAGCGGCCTCCCGGGGCGCACCAGCAGGGCTCCTCCGGCAGGGGCGGCAGGGGCGGGTGACGCAGGCGGGGGCTCCCCCCCCCACCTTCCTTCCGTCCCACCGCCCACGCCCACGCCTCTCCCTCAGGGCGACGAGAACAAGTCCGTGCGGGACCGGTTCAACGCGCGCCAGCTCATCTCCTGGCTCCAGGACGTGGATGACAAGTACGACCGCATGAAGGTTAGACCTGCGCCCCGGGTGGGGGGAGGGGGCAGCTGCGGCCGGTCCCCCATTGGCAAGCGACAGCATCAGACCCCGTGAACCCGACTGGTAACTTGAGGGAGCTGAGGTCTCCCCGCCCCCATGTTGCCTCCTTAGAGTGTCTTCCCTCCTGTCCAGGTGTGCGGGGAGCAGCTCCTGTCACCAGCTGGCGGTCAGACCTCTGTGGGACCCCACCTTGAGCCCTCCTCCAAGGTCACAGCACACACCCACCACCACTGCTCTGCAGGTGCTGGCCAGTGCCGCCGCCAGAGAGCGTGGGGGGGAGCTAGAGACAGGTTAGCACGTAAGAAGCAAAGCCCCGTCGGCAGGTGCTAGGGTCGCCCCCACCCTGCGCAGCTCCCGGAGGCAGGGCCGCGGCCGCCACTCTGGCTAGAGCTCGAGGCGGCTAGGGGAAGGGATCCGGAGCTACCCCCCCACCCCCAGGGAGCCTGCTCGTGGAGAGGAGGATGCCAGCCTTACCTGCGTCCCCTCCCTCCCTCGTGACCACGGCGCCACAGCAGCACCCGGGAGGGTGCTGGCGTGGGGTAGCCAGAGCTGAGAGCAGCCCACACGGCGTCCACGGTCCCGGGCTGGTCCCCGAAGTCCCGCCAGCCAGGCCTGCAGGGCACACAGGGGAGGCTTTCCCGCAGCAGGAGAGGGCCGTCGTGACTTTAACGTCGACGTCGTACCGTAGAAAGGCCACGCGAGCCCCCGGCCCCAAGCCTAGAAGCCCAGGAAGAGGACAGGTGCATAGAGAGATGAGCCCAGTAGTCGAGTCTGCGCGAGTTTGGAACCGTGGCCGCCCCGCCGCAGCACGCAGCGGCTTCTTCCCCGAAGACCAGAGATGGAGGATTTAGAGGCCCCCCCCCCCCCCACTCGCTCTGAATTCCTTTACGGCGAATTAGACACAGCGATTCTCCACCATAAACGCGTTTGCACACATCTGAGCGAGACGCACCGTGACGTCAGACCGCTCACGTCCACTTCTGTCCGTTGGCGCTGCATCCGTCCTGCCTCCCCGCCTCGGTGATCCTGTTAGAGTCTCCGTTTCTGCTCTCACCTTTGCCCCCTCCCCCCCCAATACGGAGCCGAACCCGAACTGCCCACGAGACCCACTGCTGGCGTTCAGTGCCCGCAAATACCGAACGCTCCCAGCCTGGGTGACGGGTCACTGGCCATAAACAAGCCCAAAGTGACGCTGTCAGAATCCACCTCGACACCTGGGGAGGGGAAGGGGGAGGCGGGGGACCGGGGTCTCGCCTCGGCGCCCCTCACCTGTCGCCTTTCCCGCACAGACGTGTCTCCTGATGCGGCAGCAGCACGAGGCAGCGGCCCTGAACGCCGTGCAGAGGATGGAGTGGCAGCTGAAGGTCCAGGAGCTGGACCCCGCCGGGCACAAGTCCCTGTGTGTGAACGAGGTGCCCTCCTTCTACGTGCCCATGGTCGACGTCAACGACGACTTTGTGCTTCTGCCGGCCTGACGCCCCGCGGGACGGCCGCATGGGACACAGGCGAGGGCCACACGCATCTGGCCGGTGCCGCCGCCGCGTCCGGGCAGTGCAGGGAGACCTCGTCCCTCGGACGGGGATGTCCGGGCAGAGACCCCGCACGTTGCCCCCCACCCCCGGGAGCGAAGCTCTCTGACACCAGCTGCCGAGGGAGGACGAGGAGACGGCGGCCCCGGGGTCTGCTCTCCAGCCGGCTGCCCGGGCCTTTCCGGAGCTGCGGAACGGAGTGGAGTTTTTACAGTTTCTTGTTCCATGCTGATCAACGAAAAGAAATAAAATTAAGGCATCCGCCCCTCACGGACAGTGGCCTCCGGGTCAGAGGGCAGGGACAGGCTGGGACGCCGTGGCCGTGCGCAGGCCCCCCACCCCGCGGAGCCAGGACTCGGGTTGTGTTTTTAATGGAGTCAAATCCACGTGGTTTGTATATTTTTCCTTTAATCTTGGGCATTTTGTTTCTCTTTCTGAGAACGTAACTTGAAACACTACAGAGCCAATAATCATATAAAAAGTGTACCCGTAAGCGCTGTACAGTTTTATACACATTCACAATGTACTTTTGCTGCCTTCTAGATAATTTATTTTGCAACACGTCACTGCACAGTTGTAAATAACCTATGTACTGTAACATCACTTCAGTCCTGTGTAAAGAAATAAATAAATTAATTACATGCTCTTTGTACACCGCAGGTCCTCTGCAGGAGGGGCCGCCCCGCTGGACACCCACCCGCGCCGGCTTCGACTTCTTGCCTCCCCAGTTACTACCTTTTAATTTTGAAACAGGTTAATTTTTCCCTCTTTTTCTGTCCTCAGGGACCTGGGCCGTTGTGGGGATGGAGACCCCTGTGCTCTTCACGTCCTGACCGCCCCCCACCTCCCCCAGGCAGCCAGACTAGGGCTTGGGGACAGAGAGGGCCAACCTCCTCCCCCACCCCCAACGGAAACGAGAGTCCCTCGCTGCAGGGGCAGCAGGTCCCCTGCCGTGGGGCCCTCGGAAGGAGCACCATCAGGCTCTCTGTGCCCAGAGCGGGAGCCACCGTCCCAGGCTTGCGCCCCCTACCCCCGCCTGGGGCTGCAGCCGTACAGGGGACCCACGGGGACCAGCGAGGAGGGTGGCTGGGAGGCGTGAGCCCCGCCTCGTACACAGCAACTGGTGCGTGCGCCTTGCGGAACGTTAGGACGGGACAGGTCGGGCCCGGAGCCGCCTGCCGCACGGGACTCCCGAGAGACTCCTTCCCCGAGGCCACCCTCGCCTCTTCGGACGCCCGTCCCGCCCCCCTCACGCGAGGCTCCGTGGCCGCACGGGTGGGGGGGGACAGGCCCGCAGCAGGCCGGGGGGCGGAGCTTCTCCTCGCCAGGCCCCGGGGGCACGGCCCGCGGCCTCCCTGCCTCCTGTGCCCGGAGCCTCGGGAGGACCCCACGCGGGAGTCCGCGCCCAGCTCCGCAGGTCGGCCGAGTCCCTCTCTCCTGACGCTCCCTGGGGCCGGGTTCCCTCCGCGCTGCTCTCCCCTCGGGCGCTCGTCGGGGAGCAGAGAGGGCAGCGAGCTCCAACACCTCCTGGGCAGGACTCAGTCCCGTGACCGCGGTCACCCTTCCGTGCGGCCCGGGCTCACGTGCGCAGTCTCGGCATCGGCAGCTTCGGGCCACGCGTTCTGAGTGTGGACGACTCGCCACCCCCGCTCCCCCCTCCCCGAACCATGTGGTACAGGTGGCGGCCCTGCCGGCTCGGCCGCCAGGGCAGCGGGCCTCCCGCCACAGTACGCTCGAGCGTGTCAGTGAGATGCTGGCCCGGTGTCTCCAGGGGACTCTGCGCGGGGGCCGCCCTGTCCGACAACCTGCCGCAGAGGCACCCGGCGTGCGTCTCTCTCGGGCTGCGTGCGCGGAGGTGAGCACGGGGGAGACGCTCTGTCCCCCCAGAGAGCGTCCAGAAGTCCACGCTAAACACAGAGGCCGGCTGTGGTTTGCTCCCGGCGTGCCCCCGTGTCTGGGCTGGAGGAGTCGTGCAGGTATCTGCAAGGCGCCCCGAGTCCAGAACTGCAGCTGGAGACCCTGCCGACTGCCCCCGAGGACCGTGGCTGCAGCTGTGGGGACCGGGACCCTCGAGAGGCTCTGGCACGGAAGGGTGCTGACTTCCCCTCCAGCGACCGGCCCGCCGCCCCGGAGTTCTGGCCGCCGTGGACACTCCTCCCTCTTCTGTGCCTCCGAGCCTCTCAGAGGCTGATGAGCGTGATGGCACTAGATGGATGGCGCCCCGCCAGCGGGGCACAGGGTCCCTTCTGTCCCTGGAGCGAGTGCCAGCGTTGCCCCTGGCGTAGAAGGAATGTTAGAAGACACCCATCTTTCTCCAACCGGCACGAGAGACGGCAGACTCCACCACACGGAAGCAGCTAAGGGGTCTTCATGAAAAGCCAAAAGCAGCCTTCCTCTTCCCCCCCCCCCCCCCGGGAAAGCAGCCAGGGAGGAAGGAGCATTCTAGAAGTAAGGAAGCCCGGAGGTGGGCCTGACCACCTGATCAGGTGACGCTGCGGCATCCGGGCCCGTCCTAAGATGATGGCCCGATGACCGGGTCTCCAAGGGCTCCAGATAGTGACCGGACGCCGGAGGCCGAGTGAGGGGTGCTGAGTGTGACAGGAAGAGCGGACGCAGGGCCAAGCGGGCCCGGCCGCCTGCTCCGGCCTCCCCAGGACAGACGGAAGAGGGACAGGGGATGCCGCCCCCGCGCACTTTCTTCTTCACGTTGGGGGTTTGGGACTTCATGACCCAGGCACGCAGGACAGCAGCAAGGACCGGCTCGGGTCCCTGTTCGGGGGGAGACAGGATGACGAGCTGAAAGGAGCGGGGGGAGCCCGACATGCAGCGAGAGGTTCGGGGCTCGCCGGCCGCAGCCGGGGCTTCGAGCTGCTCGCTCCGCCAGACCAGCAAACCCACTTCCGGGACACGACCGAGAGGAGCCCACGCGTGTGGCCACAAACAACATCGCGTAAGAACCAACGTGCCAGGGCGCCCGGGGGGCTCAGCCGGTTGGGCGTCCGACTTCGGCTCAAGTCATGATCTCGCAGTTCATGGGTTCAGGCCCCGAGTCAGGCTCTGTGCTGACAGCTCGGAGCCTGGAGCTGCTTCGGATTCTGTGTCTCCCTCGCTCTCTGCCCCTCCCCCCTCACACTGTCTCTCAAAAATGAACATTTGAAAAAAAAAAACCTGATATTTTATAATAATAAAAAAAAGAATTGCCACACATACAGCAGTGCGTCTCAGCCTTGGGGCTGCGGACACGTGGCCCAGAGAGTCTGTGACAGTTCTGCCACCCGCTGTGGGGCGCTCAGCGGCACGTGGGGCCTCCACCTACTCCCGCCAGAAGCACCCCTCCAGGTCGTGACGACCAACATGTCTGAGCATTGCCCAGTGTCGAGGGGAGGGCCAGGTCGCCCACCCTGCGAGCCGCTCACCCACAGCAGTGACGACGGACAGGACGCAGCCACATGCACTCTGTCTCGCACGGCTGTTGACGGAAAAGTCACAAGAACGGGAGGGCAAGACGCCGTGGGAGCGGTCAGCGGTCACTCAGTGCGCGGGAGCCCCAGGACGTGAGGGCCAGGGGGCTGCCGGGAGCCGCTGTCTCCTGACCTCACGCCGACCGGACGGGGGTGGGGGGGCCTCTGCGAGAACTCGCGGGGCAGTACGTGTGTTCCTGGCACATTGCGTTACATAAATTTCGTAACTAAAAAAATTTTTAAAGGAAGACATTTCTGCATTTCCCCCGGGAAGCCGGGATGGGATTCAAGAACATTACAGAGAACGGGGTGCCAGGTCACAAGTTAGAACGGCAGTCTGAGCCCTTTACCTTAGAGCCAAACCACCCGCAAAAACTAGAAAGGCCAGAAAATGACGAATTCAGAGTAGTCCTGGTAAAGAGAGGATGTTTCTATCGCAGAGCAGCATCTCGGAGAAACGGAAAAGAGAAGACAGGGCGAACTCCCTCCCCTGACGCTCAGTGAGGCAGGAGCCCAGCACAGCGAGGTAAAGGCCTTCAGAGCCCCCAGAGCAGCAGTAAGAACATTGGGGTGGCAGGGGCGGGGGGGGAGCTCAAAATCAACATCTTCAGAACTCTGGGAATTAACCAAAGCTTGTTATAATCCAAGGAGTGATTATTCCAGAAAAAAAATGAATCTCTGTAGCAAGGAGCGTGTCATTTTATGTTTCCGTATTTCCATTCTCCTCTGTCCGGCTCCATGTTCCTCTTGAAAGCTGGCAGCCCAGCGGCCATCAGGGGTGGGACCGAGTGCCCTCCTGTCTCCAGGACACGGTCACCGTCGGACTCGTCCTTGTCTGGGAGCTCCCGGGAAAGCCCCACTCCCGGAGCTCGTCATGTGACCGGAGTGAGCATCCATCCAGTGGGAAAAGGCCCGCTTCCCACAGGGTCTGTCAAAAACCATGACAGCCGCTCACCATCACGGCTGCCCGAGAGGACGCCAGCCAAGAGCCAACGAGAGCTGGCCACACAATGTCAGAGCTCGATCTGGGGAGTGAGCCGTCCGTGGCACGCCCGCCGAGCAACACTCTGCTGTGTTCCGAAGGATCCAGAACGCCGTGCACGCGCGCGGGTCTGTGTGCACGCTCAGGAAGGGACTCAGAACACCCTATTTCCTCACTTCGGGCTAAACTCGGAGCCCGTGGAAACAGGAGTGGAGGCCGCTGGGAAGGGAACTGCAGCCGTAAGAGCCTTCGGGAAAGACCGCCTGAGGGCTTTCGAGGAACCCTCTGTCCGATCCCTGGCTTACAACAGCTAACAGCACCAAGACGTCACTGCGCTAACACGACAGGGAACTTGGACTTCACAGCCTGAGTTCAGGGAAGTCACTGAACACGAAGCAGCAGCTGCAACCAGCCCACAAACGAGACCGTGAACTCAACCTGGGGATCGGGGACTGACTTCCAGAGTTGCCAGGTGACATCATCTAAAACATCTACTTTTAGGGGCGCCTGCGTGGCTCCGTCGACTTCAGCTCAGGTCATGATCTCTCAGTTCACGAGTTCAGCCCCGGGTCAGGCTCACTGCTGACGGCGCGGAGCCCGGAGCCTGCTTCAGAGTCCGTGTCTCCCTCTCCCTCTGCCCCTCCCCTACTCACGCTGTGTCTCTCTCTCCTAAAAATGTTTAAAAATTTTTTCATAGGAAAGGAAAAGCGAATTCTGCAGCTGAGCCTGCGCTAATGGCTGAGCGAGCGGAAGCAGACTTGAAGATAAGTCATTTGAGATGATCAAACTGAGGAAGAGAAAAAAAAAAAGAATGAAGGAAGATGGACGGTTTCAGGGACCCGTGGGATGTGGCCAAGGACGCGGCCGCGCGTGCAAAGCGAGCCGCAGAAGGACAGAGAGAAAGGGGAGAGGTCGGTAACTGTGTCGCCCGGACAGGCCCCGATACCCAGACCTGCCATCAAATGTTATTCCAGACACTTCTAGGAGAAAGAGAAGATGAACGTGTAAGTGACCCTCCGGAGGGGACATGAGCCTCATCTAATCAGCCAGAGGCCTTGGCGGAGAGTGTCCCCCGGTGAGGAGGCCACTGCGTCAGCAGGCCGCTTTCAGACTCAGAACACAGCACGGTCACTGCCGGGGGCCGGACGGCCCGCTGGCCTCTCCTGCCGGTCCTGGCCTCACCCACCTCCACACCCATGGAAGCCGGTTCCTTCAAGTCCCTCTGTCCGTCCAGCCATCTTCCTCTGGTTCTGTTTTCCTGGAGATCCCTAATGCCTAGGCAACGACTTAAAATCCAGCTTTTAGAAATCATGTTCAAATAACGGAAAGAAACCATGTCTAAAGAACTAACATGACAGCAGGAAGAGAATGCTACTCACCAGATAGAGAATACAAATAAAGGATTTTTTTTTAAGAGTGAAAATTGTTGAAAACCACAACTGAATTTGAGCTGGGGGAAGAAAGAATCCACAGACTTGACCGGTCGGTGAAGTTGGTCTAATTTATATGTACGTACCTGCGCCCAGAGTGGGGCTCGAGCTCATGACCCCAAGATCAAGGGTTGCATGCTCTACCAACGGAGCTGGCCCGGTGCCCCCGGTTAGTTCAACTGAGTCACTGAAAGAAAAAACAAGTGAGAAAGCAAACCACCACCAGAGCCTCCGAGACCTGCCGGACCGGGTGCACTGTGTCCAGTGGGAGGTTCTCGAAGAAGAGAAACGGGCAGAAGGAATATCTGAAGAAATAATGGCCAAAATTACTCAAATGTGACAAAAAATACTAATCTGTATTCAAAAAGCTCACTCGACGCCGAGCAGAGTAAACCCAAGGAGAGCCGCGCGCAGATGCGTCATAACCGAGCCGTCAGAAGGCAAAGACACAGAGAATCTAGAAAGTAGCAACAGGCTCCCTCTTGCAGAAGGGACCGGGGCGCGGCGGGGGACGTGTTCAAACCGCTGGAGGAAGACTGTCAGCCAGGAGCCGTAACTGGTGACTGGCCCCTCCAGGAAGATGGAGAAGGTGGGACATTTCAACACACTGGTTTTCATCATAACTGGGGAGCCAGACGCCCCTCGACTTTTTTTTTTTTAAAGCTCAAAATTACAGTAAAAGGAACAGTAGTTTAAATGGAACACCAGAAAATACCTAAAACGAAAGAAGGTAGTAGTAGAGGAACAGAAACGACACTAATTTCTGACACAAAACAGCAAGAAGGTCAGAAGTTTTATCAGTAATTTAAGTGGGTTCGACTCTCCAACTAACAGGGAGAGACGGGCAGAGGTTAGTTTTTCTGGCTGTGACCGGCTGCCTGCTGCCCACGGGACCCTGCGGAGCCGGCCGGCCGGAAGGAGAGGCGCCAGTCCTGTCTGTTTTCACCACGAAACGAGGACCAGGAGGCCGACGATGCCGTGACCCAGCGGGGAGTCCGCCGGACACGCGGGCCCTTCTGGCGGTGGGGGGGGGGGGTTCGGTCCACATGCAGCCGGAAGTCAGGCCTCGGGACATTTATACAGAGCGTGTCCTCCGACCACAATGGAATGAAATCAGAAATCAGTACCAAGGTTTCTGGAAAATTCAAAACTATGTGGAAATTAAGCCGCACGGTCCTGAAGAGTCCAAGAAGAAATTAGAAGGGAAACTAACAAATGCTTAGAGATAAATCCATAGAACAAAACCTGAGCTCCCAGACCCCGCAGCTAATGAAAGGAGGTGGGGGAAGGTGCCCGCGGGGAGAGAGGGGCCTTCCTGGCAGCGCCACTGAAGTGAAGGCGACCAGAGGTTCCCCAACAAAAGTGAGGGGGTCGCCCTTCCCCCCATCTCGTCCTGGGGCGCACTGGGATGGGGGTGGGGCGGGGGAGCAGGTGCCTGGTGGGGGGGGTTAAGTGGGCGGGGAAACACTGGGGTCGGAAGCGCTGAACTCGATGGTCCCTTGGCCTGAAGCTGGCACAGCCAGAAACCCAAGGGAGAGAGGGGAGGGGACAGGAGAAAACTCTGCTTCTGGGGAGAGGAACGGAAGGGGGCCTCCGAGGCTCCGAGCCGGCGTGGCGACGCCCCCTCCCAGGGGCCTCTGCGCAGCGGGCGCCGGAGCTGGGGGAGGCGTGGGGGCAACGTTCTCAGGAAGGAAAACGTCCTCTGCTCAGAGCTGCTGTGACACCGAGAGGGTGGGGCCGGCCCCCATGGCTTTTTACTCCGTTGTCCCCTACACGGGCCCGAGTTCGGGCCCCAACAGCCCAGTTCCAGCCAAGTTCGTGGTACAGCCGGGTAACTAGAGACCAGTTTCCACCCAGAGGGTCAGAGAGGGGAGGGGAGAGAGACAAGGAAACAAAGTACCAAGAGAGAAGCTCGGAAAAGTCACCCCTAGGGGCGCCTGGGGGCTCAGTCAGTTAAACGTCTGACCTCGGCTCACGTGATCTCACGGTTTGTGAGTTCAAGGCCCACGTCGGGCTCTGTGCTGACAGCTCAGAGCCTGGAGCCTGCTTCAGATTCTGTCTCCTTCTCTCTCTGTCCCACCTCCTGCTCACACTCTAAAAAAAAAAAAAAAAAAAAACAACAAAAAACATTAAAAAAAGAAAAAAAAAAAAAAGGAAACACCCCCATGAAGAGGTGTTTGAGCTCCAGGGCTCAGCCCCACCCCGTGGGTTAGGGACAGCACACCACACACTGTGGGGACAGGCCCACCCGTGGCACAGGCTGCCATCTGGGACCTCAGGCTTCGAAAGCCGAAGTGACTTAGGAAGCAGAGACCCCGGGAGGCAGCTCGAGGCCCGCATCCACCCGGCGGACGGCCCGATAACAGTCCCCGACCTCACGGTTTGGAGACGAGGCGCCGGATCCCCCGAGCCTAACACGTCCTTCCGCACAGGAACCCACAAAAATTCCAGTTCGCACAGGCCAAGACGCTCACAGGCGCCAACGCCAAAAGGCACAGGTGTTGGAAATACCTGATAGATCAGTTAAAGCAGTTATTATGCAAACACTCCCAGGAAGCAATCGCTAGCATCCCTTCAACAACGGTTAAAGAGAACTTTGCATTAAAAAAATAGAAAACAAAGAAAACCCAAGTTGAAATTTTAGAACTGACGAAGTGAGGAAAAAGCCCTCACTGTATAGACTGAAGAGCAGAAACGGAAGATTCAGTGACCTTGAAGAGACTCGTGCAGCCTGTTCAAACTGAAACACAAAGTGAAAAAACATTTTTTATTTATGTTTTTAATGGACACATCTTCAGTGCCTGGGGGACACCAACAAAAGGTGTGACATTCAGGTCACTGGAGTCCCAGGAAGGAAAAGAGAAACAGGAGGGCACGGAGAAAAAAGCCTGAGGAAGTAAAAGGCTGAATAATGTTCCAAGTTGGGCAAACATAAAAACCTATGATTCAAGAAGCCAAGTAAATCCTAAAGAGAATAAACCCAAACAAATCCTAATCAAACTACCGAAAGCTAAGGAAAAAGGAACAAACATCTGAAAACGAGATTACAAAAACAATCTGATTTCCAATAGCCTCACAAAGAATAAAATGCTGGGGGATTAACTTAATCAAGAAGGTGAAAGACACACAAGTGAAAACTACAAACACCATGGAAAGAAATGAAAGAAAACACAAATAAATAGAAACGCATCCCATGTTCATGGATTGCAAGACAATATTGTTAAAGGTCAGTAATGCCCAAAGTGATCTGGAGATTCAATAATATATTAATAGCCTAAGGACAACTTTTTTTGCATAAATAGAAAAACCTTTCTAAAATTCATAGAGAATCTCCAGGAAACCCAAATAGCCAAGAGCAGAGCTGGAGGAGTCCCTCCGCCTGATTTCAAAACTACCCCAAAGGTACGGTGGTCACAACACTGTGGGACGGCCATCCAGACGCACAGACGCACAGGCGGGTGGAACAGGAAGTGCGGGAATGAGCC